>JAXQQM020059684.1:0-44837 GCA_034641835.2 Pinus albicaulis
ATGTTAGGAAAAATACTGAGAGGGGGGGGGGGTGAATCAGTATTTAGAGCTGATTGAAAACTTTTTATCAGAAATATTTTTATGCATTTAATTCTTTACATAAATTATTGCATCATTCATTCATCAGAAGATTAGTAGGTCGTAAGAATGTGCAGTAATAACAGAATGAACCATCACACATAAGCAACACACATGAACACCAATATTTAAGGTGGAAACCCAATTTGGGAGAAAACCACCGCTACTGTCGTCTATGTCTTCAATATTTATTATAAAGAAAACTTCTTACAATTTTAGTGATGGCGCAGACTTATACGAGCACGCAGGCACCCACCTGTAGAAGGCTACAACCTTCTCTCATTCTCTAGTCACTGCTAGAAGGGAGATCCAACCCCCTGATTTTAACACCAGCTTATATTGGCAGAAAGCATCCACTTCAATCCTCAGATCCACCACATGTCTTCAATTTCTTCATCAGACTTGTGTTAGGTCTTCTTTATTTCTTTGCAGATCTTCCTAGAGATTCATCATTTTCTCGATCTAGAGGTCTTGAACCTTCATCAACTCCATAGGTGCATCATAGATTCAGCTTTTTCAGAAACAGAGTTCAATCATGCAGATATCTCTTAAAGATATTTATTTATTAACAACCCGTATGCATGCACACCATGAACCATAATGCACTTCTCCTTATATAGTTTTTCCTTTATTAATACCATGAGTCAATACCACCCAACTGCTGATGGTATTCCTGGACGGGATCAATCAGATAATCCAGCGGGGTCTAGGCAAGCCCCCAAACAATTTCTCATTGTTTTATTTCCTTGGTTTTGGCAATTAGATAATTATTCTAAGGCTTTTTAATATCTCAATCTGAGATTGAGATATTAATCCAAATTTCTCCTTTAGTAATGAAAAAACCCTCTGCATACTTCGTAGACGTTCATATGTCGACCCCCAGGTTTATACGTTCCACCAAATTTGGAGTAAAAATGATGGCCCAATCTCTTTTCGTCATAATTTATATTTAATTTAAACAACCTTGGTTAAACCCACAAATATTAATTTGAAAAGGCCCAATTAATATAATTTAAACTGGGCCCACATATATGATCAACGACCCAATCAAATTCCCCCTCCGTACTTTCGTTAATCTTTGCACATCTTCATCAAGCAATCACCATCCGATGACTCCTTCCCAGATCAACGACACTCAACAATTTCACTAGGCATCCTGGGTCGAACAATAATGCGTGATTGCGCATAGCGACAAGCGGTTTTGTGGAGTCGTACAGGGACGCGTGTCGCCCGTTCTATGGAATTGCTCCCCAACTCGAAGAAACCACTTATCTCTGAAAGGCGGTGTGATATGGGCAATCCAGCTTTGTAAACCCGCTCGCAGTTACAGAACAGTGTTCTATCGGAATTCAACCATATTTGAAATATAGTTCATTGATCCATCGGGTTTGGGCTTCAATCGCACTCGCATCCTCTTGTTAACTTTTTCTGTTGGCCTTATATGCTCCGATGCGATAAGGGTCTCTGGCCTGGGTTACAATTCCTGGAATGTACTTATTTAGTGTATCAACCAGCTGGGGTAGTAAACCTCAGAATAACGCCTCAGCCTCTGTCTCTGCTGCTCGATGCAATTCCTTCTATGCTCCCTTGCTACCTCTCTTTACTACCTCTGTGCCTCTGCTACAATACATTACTTCCTCTGCTCCTTGACTGATGCGATAGTTGCCATCAAGGACAATCAATTCAATATGATAGGATTTAAGAGACATATTGCTAACAATCTCCCCCTTTTAACTTGATGGCAACCATGACCAGAAATACATTTAGACAACAACATTCTCCCCCTTTGACATCAAGGGCAAAGGGTAGATCAAAAACCTTTATACCGACAAAACCATGCTCCCCCTGAGATCATGCTGCTTCTTCAAACATAATATAACAAAAATGAATTATACAAACAAGATAAAAAATTCTCAAGCATGAGATCAGACTACAACAAATAATTAGAATGCCAACAATGCATTCTTTCCACATGACCAATGCTCCCCCTTAATGCGGTTGTCCTGCAGAAAATCCACATCTTCTTTATTTAAGTAGATCTAATCTTTTGCATGGCAGAGACTACTCCCAGCTTTTGTCTGAGATATTCGAATGCTTCCCTGGGTAAAGGTTTGGTAAATATATCAGCAACTTGTTCTTTGGAGGGACATATTCCAACTTCACCTTTTTTTCAAGCACTTGTTCTCATAAGAAGTGACACTTGATGGGAATGTGCTTGGTATTGGAATGCATAACAAGATTATTTGAAATACTGATGGCACTTGTATTATCACACATAATGGAGATAGGAGGTGAACATTTGATTTGAATGTCTTGTAAGGTTTGCATCATCCAAAGAAGTTGAGTGCAACATGATGCGGCAGCCAGATATTCTGCTTTTGCTGTAGATAAGGCAATATAGCTTTGCTTCTTACTGAACCAAGATACTAACCGGGGCCCCATATAGAATGCACCACCACTAGTGATTTTCCAATCATCAACATTTCCAGCCCAATCTGCATCAGTATAAGCATGAAGAGTAAGATCAGCATTCTTTGGATACCATAGTCCAAAGTCTTGAGTTCCTTGTAGATATTTGAATATTCTTTTCACAGCCTGAAGGTGAGACTCTTTTGGATTAGCTTGGAATCGTCCAACAATCCCAATTGCATGCATAATGTCTGGTCTTGTCCCAGTGAGATAAAGTAGACTTCCTATCATAGATATGTATTCTGGTTGATTCACCGTGGGGGAATCATCATTAAAACTGAGATTAAATTCGGTTATCATTGGTGTACTTACAAGTTTGCAATCTTCCATGCCATACTTTTTCAAGATTTTCTTAAGATATTTTTCTTGTGATAAGAATATGCCATCTGTTGTTTGTTGCACTTGCAAGCCAAGAAAGAATGTTAGTTCCCCAAGTAAAGACATTTCAAATTCTTGCTGCATATCAGAAGAAAATTTATGACTCATAGACTCTTCATTACTTCCAAAAATGATATCATCAACATATACAAGCACAATCAGTAGTTTATCATTTTCAGTTTTTATGTATAAGTTGCTATCAGAAGACCCCTTAGAAAATCCTTGTTGATGGAGATATTTGTCAAGACGATAGTACCATGACCTTGGAGCTTGTTTGAGACCATATAGAGCCTTTTTAAGTCTACAAACAAGATTTTCATCATTTCCCAAAATGAATCCTTCAGGTTGTTCTATATAGACTTCTTCTTGTAGATCACCATTGAGAAAAGCAAATTTAACATCCATTTGATAAACTTTGATTTGTTGGAAGCTTGAAAAAGCAAGAAACATTCTTATGGCTTCAAGTCTAGCTACAGGGGAAAAATTTTCTTCAAATTCTATACCTTCTTGTTGAGCATACCCCTTGCAAACAAGTCTAGCTTTATTTCTTATAACATCCCCATTCTCATTTAACTTATTTTTGAATATCCGTTTAGTTCCAATGAAATTTTTGTCATAAGGTCTTGGTACTAATTCCCAAGTGTGATTCTTTTCAATTTGATTAAGTTCTTCATTCATGGCTTGAATCCAACATTCATCTTTGCTGGCTTGATTGACATTTTGTGGTTCAATAGTGGATAGAAATGCCAGGTAACTAGAAGATCCCACAAGAGTCCTTCTTGTTTGTACACCTGCTCCCTTTTCTCCCAAAATATGAGATTCTAGATGATTCTTTTGAACATATCTGGATGGAGCCTTTTCAGATAAATCATCTTCGGGTTCTTCATTGGTTTCACTGTCTATATCATTCCTATTTGATGTAGAAGGATATATGTCATCATCATCGTCTTCATGAGTTGTTTGTTTTTCTTCTTTTGGAGCTGCAGGAGACTCATCAATAACAACATCTATACATTCAACAATCTTCCGAAGTATTTTATTTTAACATTTATATGCCCTACTCCTAGAGGAGTAACCAAGAAATATTCCTTCATTTTCTCTGGGTTCAAATTTGCCAAGTTTTTCATCATTATTTTTGATAAAGCATTTGCTCCCAAAAACTCTAAAGTGCTTCATAGTGGGAGGATTGCCATACCATAGTTCATATGGATTTTTATCATTATTTACATGAACATGTGCCTTGTTAAGAATATTTACCGTTGTATGTGCTGCTTCTCCCCAAAATGTGTCAGGTGTTTCGGAATCATCAAGCATAGATCTAGCCATTTGTTGAACTGTTCTATTCATTCTTTCTGCTATGCCATTTTGTTGTGGAGTGCCAGCTATAGAAAACTGTCTTTTTATGCCATGTTTTTCACAAAATTCAAGGAATTCATTTGATGTATATTCTCCTCCTTGATCAGATCTAAGACACTTGATTTTTAGATCTAATTCATTTTCAACCACTGCTTTGAAGATCTGAAATTTATCAAATGCTTCATCTTTGTGTTTAATCAACCCAATCCAACACATTCTAGAGAAGTCATCAATAAATAAGATATAGTATTGTTCACCACGTGGTGAATTTTTCTTCATAGGTCCACATATGTCAGTATGAATGAGTTCAAGAGGCTTACTTGATGATCCTTCCTTGGCATTAAATTGCACTCTAGTTTGCTTACCGAATTGGCAAGATTTCCATATAATACTTTCAGGTAGAGAAATATTGGGAAGATCGCGAACTGCTTTGAGTCTACTTGATTTGTTGATTTGAGAGAAGCTCAGATGCCCCAAAATTCTATGCCATAGCTAGTTTTCTGAAGATTTACTCAAGTGACATTGTTCTTTGCAGTTCTTCAATACATACAGGTTGCTTGGAGTTCTATTTCCTTTTATAATTGTTTTACCTGTATCAAGATCACGCACCACACATTCTTTTGAACTAAAGACAACTTCAGTTCCTTGATCACACATCTGACTTACACTTAACAGGTTATGCTTTAATCCATCCACATACATGACATTATTAGCTTTCACTTTTTATTTTAGAAAAACAGACCCTTTTCCCTTAATGACAGTAGGAGTATCATTTCCAAATTTAACATTCTTTTCCTTTTCTAGAGCACTATATGCAAGAAGTTTATCTTTGTCACTTGTCATGTTTTTTGAGCATCCACTATCAATGTACCATTGATTTTCTTCACCTTCTGCAAATAAATCTATGCCACAATTTTCAACCTATAATTCCTTCTTTTTCCACACTTTGGAGTTTGAAGGAAAATGCTCTTTTGGGTGAACTTTGCTCCTGCATTCAGATTCTTCATGACCAAAGTTATTGCAATAAGCACATTCAACTTCATTTTGAAGAGGAGAAAAGTTGTTATATGTATTATTCTTTGTTCCAATATCAATCCTTTTCTTTCTTGCTTCTCTTGTCATTATGGTTTTATATGCAACACATTGAACAGATTTATTGCCAAAATTGTGACATGAGAAACATTGTCCATTGAAGAAGAAATTTCTGCGATCATGAAATCTTCTACTTGAATTTACCTGTTGATTGGTGTTTCTTTGAAAGGTACTCCTGTTAGTGTTCTTTGAATTTAGATGCTCATGCCTTATCTGTAGAGATTATTTACTCTCTTGCTGAGGGGCAGAATGTTGTGTATTGGCTGTAGCTGCTTCTAGATAATTTGGTGCTGAAGCCTGAGAAGATTCTCCGATATATCCAAGACCTGTATTTAGAAGAGGAGAATGTTGTATCTTGATAATCTCATCTAAGGTTTCAGATCCTTTAGCAAATCTAAGATTCAAAGTCTTTACTTTCTCAATTTCTTTTCTTAGACTTACTATTTCACATTCTAATTTCTCATTATGTTTCTCCTTTTCTTGAAGCTGGTTTTTCAAAGTCTCTATGGTTATTTTGTTTTCTTCTAAGAATATTTTGAGTTGATTGATTTCATCAAAAAAATCATTGTCCTCTAAAGCATTCATAAAATTATCCTTTTCTTCTCTAGAATCCTTTTCAAATGCCATGAGAAGTCTAAGATCTTGTTCACATTCTTCCTCACTGTCTGATAACCCATCGTTGTCTTCATGAGTATAGAAACTTTTTCTAGTGCTAAACCAATTCTTATTCCTTCTTGCTACGTCATTTCCTTTTTCATGTGTTTCTTTGTGAGGACACATAGCAGCATAATGACCAAATCTTCCACAAGCAAAACATTTGAAAGGAAGCTTACCTCTGAACCGTCCTGTACCAAGTTGGAGTTTCTTTACAAAATTTACCTCATCTTCTTCTGAGATATACCCTGATCCTTCTGTCTCTTGTACTTCCTTCCCTTTTGTAGAAGCTCTAAAGACGGCTTCTTTGACTTCAGATGGTCCTCCTCTTCTCATTTCATATGTAGTTAGTATGCCATGAAGTTGCACCACAGTAAGATTTTGAAGATCCTGCTTTTCTTCAAGAGCAGAAACTTTTGACTCAAATTTTGTCGTTAGTGATCTTAAAACTTTCTCAACCAAAGTTGATTCGGTTATTGTTTCTCCCAGATTTCTCATACGATTTACGATATCATCAAGACGTAAAAATAAATTGGCAATGCTCTCCTCATTATGCATTTTTAGATTCTCATATTGAATTCTAAGAGTTTGGATTCTAGCACTTTTTACCTTTGCATCACCTTCATAACTTAGAATGATTTTGTCCCATATTGCCTTTGTTATATCCAGCTGCATGACTTTGACAAATTCTGATTCAGTTAAACTTCCCAATAGAGCATTGACAGCCTTTGCATTTGTTTCATAATTCTTTCTTTCTGTTGAATATGTTGGTACTGCGGCTGGATATTGATATCCTTTTTCAATAATAGCCCATACATCTGCTCCCAGAGACTGTAGATAAGATCTCATCCTTGTTTTCCAGAAGATTAAATTACTTTCGTTGAAGAACGGAGGCCTGATAGAAGCTGTTCCATCTTGATTGATCATCTTGTTTGATCTTCCTTCTAGCGGTTAAGCCTTTTCAGAAGGACCTGCTCTGATACCAATTGTTAGGAAAAATACTGAGAGGGGGGGTGAATCAGTATTTAGAGCTGACTGAAAATTTTTTATCAGAAATCTTTTTATGCATTTAATTCTTTACATAAATTATTGCATCATTCATTCATCAGAAGATTAGTAGGCCGTAAGCATGTGCAGTAATAACAGAATGAACCATAACACATAAGCAACACACATGAACCCCAGTATTTAAGGTGGAAACCCAATTTGGGAGAAAACCACCACTGTTGTCGTCTTTGTCTTCAATATTTATTATAAAGAAAACTTCTTACAATTTTAGTGCTGGCGCAGACTTATACCAACACGCAGGCACCCACCTACAGAAGGCTACAACCTTCTCTCGTTCTCCAGTCACTGCTGGAAGGGAGCTCCAACCCCCTGATTTTAACACCAGCTTATACTGGCAGAAAGATTCCACTTCAATCCTCAGATCCACCACATTTCTTCAATTTCTTCATCAGACTTGTGTCAGGTATTCATTATTTCTTTGCAGATCTTCCTAGAGATTCATCATTTTCTCGATCTAGAGGTCTTGAACCTTCATCAACTCCATAGTTGCAACATAGATTCAACTTTTTCAAAAAACAGAGTTCAATCATGTAAATATCTCTCAAAGAGATTTATTCATTAACAACCCTTATGCATGCACACCATGAACCATAATACATTTCTCCTTATATATTTTTGCCTTTATTAATACCATGAGTCAATACCACCCAACCGCTGATGGTATTCCTGGAAGGGATCAATTAGATAATCCAGAAGGGTCTACCCAAGCCCACAAACAATTTCTCATTGTTTTATTTCCTTGGTTTTGGCAATTAGATAATTAATCTAAGGCTTTTTAATATCTCAATATGAGATTGAGATATTAATCCAAATTTCTCCTTTAGTAGTGAAAAACCCTCAGCATACTTCGTAGACCTTCATATGTCAACTCCCAGGTTTATATGTCCCACCAACTTTGGAGTAAAAATGATGGCCCAATCACTTTTCGTCATAATTTATATTTAATTTAAACAACCTTGGTTAAACCCACAAATATTAATTTGAAAAGGCCCAATTAATATAATTTAAACTGGGCCGACATATATGATCAGCGACTGAATCAAATTTTCACTTTGTACTTTGGTTAATCTTCACACATCTTCATCAAGTGATCATCGGCTGATGACTCCTTCCCAGATCAACGACGCTCAACAATTTCGCTGGGCATCCTGGGTCGAACAATAACGCACGATGGCACGCAGCGACAAGCGGTTTTGTGGAGTCGTACAGGGACGCGTGTCGCCCGTTCTATGGAATCGCTCCCCAACTCAAAGAAACCACTTATCTCCAAAAGGCGGTGCGATATGGGAAATCGGGCTTTGTAAACCCGCTCGCAGTTTCAGAACAGTGTTCTATCGAAATTCAACCATATTTCAAATATTGTTCATTGATCCATCGGGTCTGGGCTTCAATCGCACTCGCATCCTCTTGTTAACTTGTTATGTTGGCCTTATATGCTCTGATGCGATAAGGGTCTCTGGCCTGGGTTACGATTCCCGGAATGTACTTATTTATTGTATCAACCAGCTGGGGTAGTAAACCTCAGAATAATGCCTCAACCTCTACCTCTGCTGCTCGATGCAATTCCTTTTATGCTGCCTTGCTACCTCTCTTTATTGCCTCTGTGCCTCTGCTACAATACATTGCTTCCTCTACTCCTTGACTAATGCGATAGTTGCCATCAAGGAAAATCAATTCAATATGATAGGATTTAAGAGACATATTGCTAACACTGTAACTCATAAGTCCTGAAGGCTTTTACTACTTTGACCAAAGCATATACTTGTTTCTCTAGAATATTGTATTTGAGCTCAGCATCTTTGAGAACTTTACTGAAAAATGCAACTGGTTGCTCCCTATTATCTTCATTTTTCTGCAACAACACAACAACAATAGTAATGGGGGATGCAAATGAGAATACCTTAAAGGCTTTTTGATAGTCTAGACTAATCAAAACTGGAGCTTCCTACAATGCTTCCTTTATTCTAGCAAATGCTTCTCTTTCTTCCTTATCCCATCTCAATTATGCATTCTTCTTCAACATATCTTCTATACTTCTCACAATCTCAGCATAACTGAGCATAAGTCTCCTTGGAAAGTTTATTTTTCTGAGGAATATCTTGATATATTTCTTTCTTCTAGGTAAATGAATCGTCTGAATGGCTTCCACCCTTGCTGGGTTAATCTTTTCTCCTTGTTTAGAAACTATGTGGCCCAATAATTTACCTTCTTCTAAGGAAAATAAATATTTCTTCGGATTTAGTGACAAACCAAACTTTCTGCACTTTTGAAGTTTTTTTTTTAAATGCTCCAATTTTTCATCATCTGGCCCTGAGAAAATGGTTACATCATCCAAATATATAACTACAAACTTGTCACCAATGAAGGCTATGTCCATGGCCCTCTGAAATGTTTCACCTAAGTTTGTAAGGCCAAATGGCATCCTTGCATACATGAAGGTGCCCTAGGGCATCATGAAAGAAGTCTTCTTCTGATCTTCTTTTTCTACTGCTACCTGATTATACCCAGAAAATCCATCAACCATAGACAACCTGTATGCTCTTGTCACCTTCTATAAGACATAATCCATTTTTGGTAAAGCATAATTATCTTTTAGAGATTCTCTATTCAAATTCCTGAAGTCTACACAAAATAATGTCTCTCCATTCTTCTTTCTTACTGGAACTAGATTAGAAACCCAGTTTGAATATCTGAGAAGGACTATAATTTTTTCCTCCAACAATTTCTTCACTTCTTTTTTTATTGGAGCTAGCAACAATGGATTGATTTTTCTAAGCTTCTGTCAGTGTGGTTTGATTCCTTCTTTCAATGGAATCTTATGTTGAATTATTCTTTTGTCATATTTTTTCAGGTCTTCATATGACCAGGCAAACATATCCATATATTTCTTAAAAAGGTCAATGTATCTTTCATTGTAATTTTTGGGAACACCTTTGAACAATTGACTATTTTTGTTTCCTGCTAAATTCCCAAATTACAATCTTCCATCTCTTCTTCTTGATGTGTTTTGTTTGAATCAATAGCAACATCATTAGAATCAAATAATCTTTCAAGGGGAAACAACCCTTTAGGGAGCACATTATCTTTCAATTGGATAATATTATGTTCACCTATCGACTGCTTAAGGTTTCTTCTTTCTTCTTTCTACTCTGTTTTTTCTTCCTCTTGGTCTATCTCAGAATCTTCAAAGTTTCCAATCATTATCAGGAATTGATTTATCTGTTCATTATCTTCAAATACCTGCCAATGTTTCACATTGTAAGGGATAGAAGGTCTATGTATAATTTCAATTTCATACTTTAGCCTTGGGTTTATGGGAGGTTTGAAGGTGTTGGGTGCAACTGCTAAAGAATCAACCAATAAATTCTCCTCCCTTGGAATATACTAAATATTGAAGGCTTCAAAATAGTTTTCTATCAGATCCCAAACTTCATTCCTATATGATATTAATCTCGGATGCTTGGTTTGACAATAATTTTTAATTTTATGTATTATCAATTCAGATTCACCAAAAATTAAAATAAATTGAACTCCCATTTGTTTATCAACTTGGAGGCTTGAGATTAAGGCCTCATACTCAGCCACATTGTTTGTTGAATCAAATTCTAGTTTAAAATAGAAAGGCATGAGGTTACCTTCTAGTCATATCAACAAGAATCCAGCACATGTGCCTTCCTTGGAGTAGGCACCATCAAATTAGCACTTCCAAATCTTCCTTGAGTGTACCTCATTATTTACAACTATTGAAGATATCTTCTTCCCTATGTCTTTAGAAAATTCCACATCTTCATGCAACATGAAACAAGAAATATCTTTTGTTTCTTGACTATAATTGGGGAATTTCCTACATCTTTCTTGGAGGTGGTCTTTGTTGGGCAGTGAAAGAGGTATGAAATTATTGTGTATTTACTCATTCTTTACCATAAATATACTCCTGTTTGCCTTCGAAAGGTAATTTATCATAGGAATTACAATAGAATTGGATAGGTTCATGATTAATACGAAAATATGACTAAAGGCTACTTTTTGATTAACAAACAGGAATTCGGAGAGGTGAGCAGCTGTACCAAAGGCGGGGTTGAAAACAATCTAACTGCTGCTCCATTAGCGTTGAATCATATCTAGCCAAAGGCAAGGAGATCTGAACGAATAGCCCAGAAAGGTCAGGGAACCACTCAGCCTCAGTCAGCACAAATAGAATGATGACTAAACATAGAGGATCAAACTTATCTTGTTCCTCGATTGGTCCATCGAGATTTGATATATAAAGCCACGACCTTTAGCGACAAGAGGACGGATTGTTGTTAAAGTTAGGAATTGGTCGAAAGACTTTACATTTTTCTTTGTTCTATTAACTCTCTGTGTTGAGAGAAACCTTTCTGTAAAACTTTATGTTGGTTTAATACAAAGCACGCGTTTCATTTACCTTCTGCAGTTCTGAATTAGCCCAACAGTATTTCACTGGCGCTAAGGGCTCGAATCTGGTGGAATAACTTCGATGTTTGTATTCTAATATTTGCTCATTGTCATGTGGAGTGTGCTTAATGTTTGTTTTGATTACATAATTGGCTTATTGTTGATCAGATCAAATACAGAGTCATTGTTGTTTCATTTCTTTACAAGAAGCATAATTCGCGGTTCAATTATCTTACTGTTACTATAAATCTTCACAGACTTGTATCTAATTTGAATTGTTGTTCCTTTAGTTTATAATCTGTTATAACTGATTTTTGTGTGGTGAGAAGATGTCGAAAGGATTGAAGCATAGAAATCTAGTGCCTTGAATATGTTAGAATTGTAATTGCTATTCATTTCAAGTTGTTGTTCCATTTATGTTCATTCCTTATCCATAGTCTTTGATTAGAAAATAAATGAGTTGTAGTTACATGTTGTTGTTCCTTTTCAACTTACGTTTCTTTTAAGTTTCTTTCATTGAATTTGCTTTCGTTTTAGTTGTTTTAAGATCTCCAACTGTAGAGGATAGAGGCTTTTGCTTCCAAGTCCCCAGATTGGTCATCTTGCATCGATTTCTAAGGGAAAGAGTTACTGCTACTGCATCCCTGATCGATGTTCTGCAAGATTGAAGTAGTTTAATATTTCCATTCATGTCACTATAATTAGGTTTATTTTCAAGCATTGGTTACTTTTTTTCTTGTTATTTTGTACTACATCTTCACAGCATTGCTCTTAGAAAATTGCAGCCTCAGACAGAGTACACTCTTGAAATAAAAAGATGCTCCTGGATTGATGATTAATGTAGGCTAATTAGGTGTTCAAAAGATACCTTTTTATGACCCAACATTTTGGCGTCGTTGCTGAGGAGAGTGTATGCCATTTTAAAGGAGTAATGCACAGCTGATTTTCTTCTGCTTGCAGAGAATTGGGTATTAAAGACGGAAGGTAAGAACCTGAGCACTGGGCAAGAAACACACTTTCTCGCAGCCCGCTTCACAGCAGAAGTAGGTAAGCTTCTTTCTTTAGGTAGGAATGAAGGTTTTCTTCTTTGAATGAATAAATCAACTAAGCGAAACAAAATTCCTGCTAAAACTGAAAAACCTAAGGGACCGGTGACCCTTGGGCGCACAACCTTTATTGATGAAATCCTTAAAAGAACTAAATCTTAGCCATCAGTAGGATTTAAAAGAACTACTTCTAGACAGCCTACTAGTTCCCTTTAGGCCACAGAGTCACCATATGAAGCCTTTGCTGAGATAAACAGTCAAACAGAGGGAATTGAGCAAGATTCCCAAGAAATTGAGAATCCTTGCATAATTTTCCTTCAAGAAGGGAACGATAGAAATCTCTGAGAAGGAGAAAGGGAAACGGGAGAAATCAAAAACTTGAAATCTCCTATTGAAACTTCCCAAACAATAAGCAGCCCAGGTAAGGGAAGTGATGTTCAACTTATTCAGAGCCAAGGTCCTGAATCACCTCAAACAGTAGGTCGACAGGAAATACTTATTATCCCAGACAAAGGGAGTGTTTTCAAAGCCATTCCTACCTCTGCTTGTCAACCTAGAAATTCCTTGGAAATCCCAGAGGGATATTGGCATATCTTCGATCAAATGGCCTATAATCAAAATCAGAATCAGCAGCAGACCTCTACGCTGCAATATCCTATAGTAGATACTGCAGTCAATGCACCCATGAAAGATATTCCTCTTCAACATATTCCCACATTTCATGGCTTAACATCAAAAGACCCAAATATGTTTTTATTTGAATTTGATGTGCTGTGCAGAGGATACGATTACACCACCGATGCCAAAAAACTAAAACTATTCCCTTCTATATTAAAAGGGGCAGCCCTACAATGGTTTATGGGATTAGGTGGGGGTGTCATAACTGATTGGGATCATATGAAGGCTGCATTTTTAAAGAAATATCAAGATTATTGTAGGTCTCGGGAATTAAAAGATGAGATATTCCAAATGACAGCAAAACCAAATGATACCTTGGAAGAGTATGTGGAACGGTTTCAATATAATCTTCAAAGATCCCCTTATGCATCTTTACCCTTACCTGATAATGTTTTTAAAACCACATTAATTAGGGGAATGAAAGATCAATGGGTTGAAACATTGAATATTATGGGAAAAGGTGATATATATTAGGAAAGTTATCCTAACATCATTGATTTTTGTATCAGGAGTTTGAGGGGCAATACAAGGTTGAAATCAGCAGAACGTGATATAATCACAAAAGAAAATAAGACCTCTAATGAAGGTGTGACTCGTGCAGAGATTGGAAATCTGCTAGAATACTTTAAGACAAACATACTTGGGACTCTAACAACATAGTTCGATATTATGCACGCCAAACAGAAACAGGCAGAAGCAGAGCAGAACTTGGCAATATTCTGTCCCAGATGTAGAAAGAAGCACAGCTACAAAGAAGATCCGTTGGATGTTATTAAAGTCTGCGCCATTTGCACGAAAGATCACCCTATAGAAGGATGTCCTTCACTTCCTGGCCTAAAAGCAGTTTATAAGGAGGCAGAAGAGGAATCAGAAGTGGTATGTCTGCTCAATCAACGCCAACAATGGCAGCCATGACCATTAGGTATGTCAAATGATCCATTTTCTTTTCAAACTCCTCAATATAATGCTCAACAATATAGTGGGATGTGGCAGAATCAACCATCTTTCCCTAATTGGTCACAACAGAAATTTCCTCCCACATCTTGGCCAAATCAAACAAATCAGAATAATTGGCCTAGCTTTCCTTTCTACCCACCTTTCTGGCCTACAAAGTGGTCCCCCTCTACTTCCCAGAATCAGGCTTGGAAGTCAAACTAGAAAAAACCTACAAATCAGCCAGCTAGATCAATTCCTCTCTCTCAACCTACACTGCCAGCTCCTTATACAAACCCCCAGACCAATTTAAGACCAAAAATCCCAGACCAACCCAACCCAAACCCAAACAATGGGCCAGTTTAGTCTGTCCAAATAATGGAACCCCCAGAAGTAGAAACTGAACTAAGGGAGTGTAATGATCTTCAATTAAGGTCTGGGTGCATAGTTGAAAAAGAGAGAAACAATGATGTCCACGGTGAAGATCTGTTACCTGTAGAACAAGCAGTACAAAGTGAGAAGGAAGTCCAACAACAAAATCAACAACGAAATCAACAAAAAGTAATAACTTCCTCTCCACCATTCCCAGAACGATTAATTATACCTCGTCCATTAGAACAACCTAATTTTGATCTTCTGGGAGAATTAAAAAATTTGTGTATAAAAATCCCTCTCCTCCAAGCTATTCAATATATTCCTATATATGCAAAAACTATTAAGGAATTATGCATAAAGAAGCCAAAGAGGAGAACAAAAACCAATCCTACTGTCCAAATAGTCGGTACCTTATCTGACTTATTATCAGGAATGGAAACACCCATAAAATATGAAGACCCAGGAAATCCTATAGTGACAGTACAGATCAATGGCCAATCATTTCCAAATGCCTTAGTTGACTTGGGGGGAGCAATCAACATTTTAACAACCACCACCTGTCAAAAACTTGGCATTACATCACTGGAACCAACAAAAAACTTGTTGGAATTGGCTGACCGATCAGTAGCCAAACCATAAGGTATACTACAAGATGTAATGGTATCTGTATATTCCTGGGAATACCCTGCTAACTTCCTGGTTATCAATCCAAAGAATCGACTAGATGGACATCCGTTAATTCTAGGTAGACCTTGGTTGGCAACTGCCGATGCTTATATTGGATGCTGACAAGGCAACATGACAATTACAAGGGGAAATTATGTCAAGAATATAGCCCTATATCCCCCAGCCCAGCCAAGTCTATCAATAATCAAAACAAGAAAGCCACCTGCATCATATCTTATGGAGAATATGAGATCACCTCTAACCATAGAAAATGCTCTTGATTTTAAAGATCAAATAGAGGATGATATCATTAATAATTTTATTAATAAGTCACAAAATAGATCTCATTTGCAATGTCACATGATCAAAGTAGAATTCGATAATAAAGAAGAAGAAGATCCTTTCAAAGATATTCCTGATCAAACAATACATACTACTTTTGTGAGAAATAACAAGGCTGTAGAAATTGAGCCTGGAAAAACTTTAAATATTAATAAAAATCTCACTGCTGAACAAGAAGAGAAATTGGTCCAATTATTACGAAAATACAAAGCAGCCTTTGCATGGGATTACCCCGATATGAAAGGAATTGATCCTCAATTGCGTACTCACCACATTTACATTGAAAAAAATGCTAGACCCATTTGCCAACCTCAAAGGAGACTAAACACTCACCTTAAAGATATTGTGAAAGCTGAATTAAAAAAACTATTGGATGTTAATTTCATCTACCCAATATCTGATAGCAAGTGGGTATCCCCATTAGTGTTAGTACCAAAAATAACGGAAAGTGGAGGATATGTGTAGATTATCGTGCAATTAATAAGGCAACACAGAAAGACCACTTTCCCCTTCCTTTCATTGACCAGGTATTAGATACCTTGGCAGGGAAGAAATTCTTCTCTTTCCTCGATGGCTTCAGTGGGTACAACCAAATCCAGATTGCCGCTGAAGATCAGGACAAAAATACTTTTACCTGTCCATGGGGGACATTTGCCTACCAAGCCCTACCTTTTGGCCTATGCAATGCTCCTGCTATATTCCAAAGGAAAATTCTCAGCATTTTTGCAGACTTAATAAATGAAGGCCTTGAAGTATATATGGATGATTTCACACCCTATGGGGATGACTTTGAGCCTGCATTGGAAAACTTAGAAAAAGTATTGCAAAGATGTATTGACAATAGGCTTTGCTTAAGCAATGAAAAGTGTCTTATGATGATGACTGAAGGAGTTATCTTAGGGCATTATATTTCAACAGCTGGAATTCAAGTAGACCCGGCTAAAATTCAAATACTCTTGTTAATTCCTACACCTACTACACAAACAGAGGTATGTAGCTTTCTTGGATTTTATAGTTACTATAGAAGATTTATAGAACATTATTCTCAAATAGCTACACCTTTATATGCACTGACTGGAAATGTTGATTTCACTTGGACAGATAAATGTGACAATGCCTTTAATGATCTGAAGAAGCTTGTTTCAACAGCCCCAGTGCTGAGGGGCCCAAATTGGAATTTTTTGTTCCAAATTTCATCTGATGCCTCAGACATAGCAATTGGAGCGGTACTTGGGCAGGAGGAAGACAAGAAGCCATATGCAATTTACTATATTAGCAAAAATCTATCCCCTACTGAATTAAATTATACTATGACTGAGAAGGAATTCTAGTTGTAGTTCATGCTATAAACAAATTTAGGCATTACATAACTCGGTATCTTGTAGTACTATATATTGATCACTTTGCCATTAAATTTTTAGAAAATAAACCTGTTAAAAACGTAAGAGTGACAAGATGGTTGATTTTACTGTAGGAATTCAACATCACAATCAGAGATCAACCTGGGAAAGAGAACCCTGTAGCTGACTTTTTGTCTAGAATGCAAAAGCCAACAAATATAGAAGCAGTTGAAAACGACTTTCCAGATGAACATCTCTTCGCTGTTACTATCAGAACACCATGGTATGCTGATATAGCAAACTATTTGGCAATAGGTAAATTACCTAAACATCTATCCCTTAATGAGCGTAAGCAAATAATACACCATAGTACCCGCTTTTCCTGGATTGGAGGTCACCTATTTCATACAGGTGCAGATATGCAAATAAGGAGATGCGTTAGAGAGGATGAAGTATTTGACATCTTGAAAGCATGCCATGATGGACAGTGTGGCGAACATTTTGCAGATTGTAGAACTGCCCATAAAGTTTTAGAAAGAAGCTATTATTGGCCTACTATCTTTAAAGATGCTAAAAAAATTGTGTAGGCCTGTGATAGCTGCCAAAGGGCAGGTCGCCCTGGGCAGTCTGATGAAATGCCTCTGAACCCTCAACTAGTGATTAAACCATTTGAACGTTGGGCTCTTGAATTTGTTGGTCCTATTAGCCCTCCATCAAACCAAAAAACATATATCCTAGTTGCAACTGAGTATGTCACCAAATGGGTTGAGGCAGAAGCTCTTTCAAAAGCTACAGAGGACTCTGTAATACAATTTATTTTCCAAATATTTGTGCGCTATGGCCTCCCAAGAGACATAATCACAGATGGAGGACCAAAATTTGTAGGTAACAAATTAGCTGAAACATTGCAAAACTACCACGTTCAGCACAAGATTATGACTCCATATCACCCACAGGCCAATGGCCAAGTAGAGAGCATGAACAAAGTAATCGAATATATATTAACAAAAACAGTTGCCTCTCATAGACGAGATTGGGCCTACAAATTGCTAGAAGCATTGTGGGCATATCGAACAACATGGAGACCTACCACAGGATATTCACCATACCAATTGGTATTCGGAAAGGAACCCATATTTCCTATAGAATTCGAAACTCAAACATTACGAACAGCTCAAAAGGTGGGTCTAAATTTAAATGAAGCCCAGGCTAAAAGACTGCAGAAAATTAATGAGCTAGATGAAATTAGGCTCTCTGCTCTTCAACACACAACATTAATTCAGCAACAAAGAGCCAAATGGCATGACGCCCATATCAAAGAAAAAATCTTCCACGAAGGAGACTCGGCACTCCTATATGATTCCAGGTTTCAGGATTTCCCAGGAAAACTCCAGACATGATGGCTTGGACCCTGTGAAATACAAAAAGTGCATGATAATGGCACTGTTACATTAGTTACCATTGACGGATCTGGACATTCCTTTAAGGTAAATGGTCATCAAGTATGATTGTATCATAAATCGCTTACCCGGGAATCCTTTTACCAACAGTTACGGGAAGATTCTACCATGGAAATTCTTTCTGAAGGGGAGAACTCCTCCTCGGCATCAGTTTGATAAATCATCTTCTTTTTTAATTTTTGTACATAATGCATTTTTTTCCATTTTTTTATTGTTCTTTTATGGAATTTGTTTTTTTAACATTCTGTTAATATTACCGCTTTATTTCTTCATCGTTTATTTCATGAAATTTGGTTTCTTCAAAAAAAAAAAAAAAAAAAAAATTCTGTTTATTTCGTTTTTTTGTTGTTCCTTTCTTTCCTTTCGAAAGGAACAGCAGTTTTGCAGACCGCTGTTGTTCCTTTCGAAAGGAATAGCAGTTTCGCAGAGCGTTTTTGCTGTTCCTTCCCAAAGGAACAACACTTCCGCAGAGTATTTTTTGTTGTTCCTTTTGAAAGGAACAGTAGTTTCGCAGAGCGCTTTTTCTGTTCCTTCCCAAAGGAACAACACTTCCGCAGAGTATTTTTTTGTTGTTCCTTTTGAAAGGAACAACACTTCCGCAGATTGTTTTTTGCTGTTCTTTTTAAAGGAAAAACACTTTTTTTGAGGATTTTTTTTTTGTTTTAAGACAACATTTTGAATTTTTGATTACTTTTCTGAAGGAAAATATATCATTTATATACAATCATACAAATTAAAGCTTACTATAATCAACAAATCAAAAGAAATCGTCATTTTTTTAAGAAAATTGTCTAGTAATGATAGGAAAAAAAGGAAAAAGAGCATGATCAATAAGATAACTTTGCTATTTTTACCATTGAATTAATCTGATCGATTATTTTTATCATGATTGGTTCTTTCCCATATGCTATAAATTTATTTGATGTCTATCTATGGAATAGGAATAAGGGCATAATGTTTTTTTTTCTATTGAGATGTTCAGACTTCTTCCACCATCCCTACTCTTAAGGAGTGTTGAGCCATCCCTTATGAATAACTGACGAAAAGTGTTGTATGAAAAAGAAAAGAAGAAAAAATATTTACATATTCTTAATAATGATTTTGCAGATGGAGGATAGGGGGTCTCACCAAGAGCCAGCCTACCATGATCATAAGGAAGGCAGTGAAGTGGAATTCCCATTATGGCCACCAAACCAGGGAAATGGTCCAATAGACAATTGAAAAAAATCAATAATTCCTTGGACAGGAGGTCTCATCACGAGCCGGCCTGCCCACCTTTCACTTCTTCCCGGTGAATGACATTGTGATTTATCTAGTCACCAAGCCAGCACAATGGCCTCCGTCATGATATTCAATAAAAAAAAAGGGGGCACTTCCTCAGCATACATAAAGGACAATGGTTCCATGGATAAGCAAGCAACTCTGTCAAGGTTATGGACACCTGTGGGAAGCAGAGCTCTGCTGATGGTATTGGAGTCACATTTATACACATCAATAGTTATATTTAACCCTTTTCCTATATCTTTGTTGAAATTTCAAATGAAATATGAATTTATTACCTTTCCCTCCAAACCTATTATACATGAAAATCATTCCAAATCGATCATATTAGTTCAAAATGGTAAATAACACAATTGTATTTATGTTTATTTTATGCTATCCCTTCTCCTTGTATTTGAATCATTACAAAACGATTTTCTATTTATTAACGATTCATCACATGCATTGATTTCAGTAATTGTTGTAATTTGATTGAATGTATCATAATTACACCTGCTTTTTATTGTTGTACTACTGTTGAGCCACACATGCTCCTCTCAATGGACGGTCGAGGGCGACCTTTCATTCATTCGGGGGGTGCGGATGTCTACATACAAAACAAACTCCAAGATTCTTGTATACGGATTAAAATCCCTACATTTTAGGAAAGAAAAAATTTTCAACGAACTGTGTTGTGTTGTTCCATTATGATTACTGTGTGTTGAGAAATTAACAGAACGTAGAAATGGGAGGATGGCCAATTCGCCATGAACCACAAGTATTGATCGTCTCTGATGCCGCATGAGAAATTTTAGAAAGAATGGGGTGGATTACATATTTCTTGAGAATGAAACAACCCCATGAAGCTATGGCCACTAAATTTTTATTGAACCTGTAGGAAGGATCCTCCATGGTCAGAGGGAGGCAGATAGTTGTATCCAACGAGATAATTGTAGAAGTGTCTAGCATTCCCGTGCAAGGGACTATTTGGACTCAAAAAAAGATTAGGATTTGTGAATCCATAAAAAAATTTCAAGATGATGGACAGACATTAGTTATCAAAGGTAAAGGAGTCCATCCAATGTCATTACGAGAACCATGGATAAAGTTGGCCAAAATTGTACAGGCTTACATAATGTGCGACGGAAGAAAGGATGTGGTAAGACCTCGTCACCTTAAGCTACTAGCTGTATTAAAACAGAAATGCACCATTAATTTTCCTGCATTTTTAAATTCTTTGTTGCATGATACTGCTCGTGGTATAAGAAAAGCCTAGCATGTAGATATGGTGGTCAGCCACCATTGTCTAATTCGTTTAATAGTGAGTCGTAGCCTCGCCCAGCAACAGACCAGCTGGGAAGAATTAATATTTTCCATTGACGGAGGGTTAGCTCTACCCGCTCCAAAATGGAAGAGGATGATCGGCTCAATTGCTGAGCCTTCTACTCATAGACACTCCCTCCGGCTAAAACAAAATAGAAGGATGGTGGAAGAACTTCCAGGCAGTAGCAGCCAGCCCTTGGAAATGCACAGCTCAGAGGAGGAACAACCTCCAAAATTGGAGGGATTAAGCCCTCGCACTGACGAGGAAGAGAAATTAGAGGGAGTAAGCCCTCGTACTGATGAGGAAAAAGAATTGGAAGGAGAAATTCGCTACTCGGACGAAGAGGAAATAAGTCGCCAAACTGATAGTGAAAAACAATCCAGTGCAGAGGAAGGAGATAATAAGGAAGAAGGAATCGAAGGAAATTCTGAAGAAGAAGAAGTTGAGGGAGAAATCCTGTATTCATATGAAGAGGAAGGAAGTTATCACACATGTGAGGAGGCTGAGGATAATCATAGCAGTAATCAGGATGAAATAGAGCTGGCCGAAAATGTTATCATAATTCCTTTACAAAAAGACCAATTGGCCCAGATTTTGGCCAATATGAGTGATTATGCACGGCATTGTAGCCCCTTGGATCTCAATATTGATAATAATCAACTACCATAATACTCTGCTATTGATAAAGAAACAGCTGGAGAAAAACTGAATGAAACAACAAACCCTAGCGAAGCTAGGGTTGCTTCTCCTGAGGGATGTGGGCAGGAGAAAGAAAAAACTAAAGCTGGAAGTCCCTAGGAGACTGCAGAGTTAACTGAGAATATGATTCCAGGAGAATTGAGCTAAGGGCATATGAATATAAAAGAAGAGCCCCAAGGATTAGAACAAGAAGAGAATTTTACTGAAGGCACGACTGATATGGACCAAAATTCTATTGAGCAAATAGGGTCGGATAAAGGAACGGTTGTTCCATTAAGAAAGAAGAAGAAAACAACTGAGATTGAGAAGCTTCTCAGAGAATGACTAAAGCTTCATAAACTAGTAGAATAGCTCATGCAAACCATTAGGGTTCTGAGAATGAAACACATGCCCAAGCGAGCCCTTAAGAGAAGAAGCATTGCTATCAAAAGAAGCTCGAAAAAGAGAAGAGTGATCACTGATAGGAACCCCCAAGTTATAGAAGAAACCATACCTAAGCCTAATTATGAGGATGTGGAGCAACAAAAAACTGTTCCAACACAAGCTGTTCCAGAGGAACTGGTTTTGAGTGAAAATATGCAATCTAGCAGTCAGCACACTTTCAGTGAGCCGACACTGGTCAGACTTCAAGAAGAATTGACACAGGCCTAAATAGAAAGGCAAATACTAGAGGAAGATACTATCCCAAGAAAAAGATATCAGCAATTGTAGCAACAATTGAGAACTATTCATGAGGCAGAAGCTGAAGCTCATGAAAACGACAGAAAGCAGAGGTAAAGGCTGATAAGGTAATGAACCAACTAAAAATAGCCTACACTCAAATGGACACTCTCTTCTCCTTGTATACTGATGTTTTAGCCTGTAGATGCCCCGCCAAAAACTATGCTTTTTTTTTTACTAGAAATATATTTACAATTTAAGATCAAGGCAGTTAGGGCAGGGAAATCCATAGAGCTAAAAACAATAGATGACTTGATATCATGCTGCAAACTTTATGGGATCCAAGTACAACGCCTGTTATGTGAATTTTACTTGCATAACCTAATACTTGAAAATCACTGTGAATCAAAACCTAGCCCTTTTATTGGAGATGTTCAGTTTCAGGCATTCATTTCCTTTGCTGTAAATCAATTAAAATGGCTTAAAGCTTATAACGCCTTTCAAAGGCAGGAAAATGGATTAGATCTATGGGTCAGAAGTGAACCTCATAACCCACTTCAATTTTGGGCTAGACAGAAAATTTTGATGACAAAGGAAGGCGTTACCCAAACTCTGGGGCCTGTCCACAAATCAATCATTTTGAATGGAACAGATTATTTTTCATCCATTAGGAACCAAGCTTACATAGCAGCCAAGGTCCGATGGAGAACCTCGAATCAGAATGTGAAAAATAGGGAACCATTTAATTATAGAAACTTTGGGCTAGCTGCAGACCGTTTCATTTCCTATAGCCATCTTGTTTTAAAAGAAGGACCATATTGGTTAGAATGTAGGTTCCACATCCCTATTGCATGGTACCCTGCTTTGGACTACAAAGCTATTTATGAACTTCTTGAATGATAGACAGAACATATTTTTGAGGAATTAGATGCACTACATGGTTTTAGGCCTGTGGATGACAAACCTTATTTGGCTTATTCTTTGACTTCTCTCCATGTGAACTACAGTTTTCATGAGGGCATGAAAAATATTAAGCAGGGGGGTATGTTGGGCAGTGAAAGAGGTATGAAATTATTGTGTATTTACTCATTCTTTACCATAAATATACTCTTGTTTACCTTGGAAAGGTAATTTATCATAGGAATTACAATAGAATTGGAAAGTTTCATGATTAATACGAAAATATGACTAAAGGCTACTTTTTTATTGACAAACAGGAATTCGGAGAGGTGAGCAACTATACCAAAGGCGGGGTTGAAAACAATCTAACTACTGCTCCATCAGCGTTGAATCATATCCAACCAAATTCAAGGAGATCTGAACGAATAGACCAGGATGGACAGGGAACACCTTGGCCTCAGTCAGCACAAACAGAATGATGACTAAACACAGAGGAAGCGAATCCCTCAGGATCTTTCGATCTTGAGGGATCGATGTTCAAACTTATCTTGTTCCTCGATTGGTCCGTCGAGATTTGATATATAAAGCCACGACCTTTAGTGACAAGAGGAAGGATTGTTGTTAAAGTTAGGAATTGGTCGAAAGAATTTACATTTTTCTTTGTTCTATTAACTCTCTGTGTTGAGAGAAACCTTTCTATAAAACTTTATGTTGGTTTAATACAAAGCACGTGTTTTATTTACCTTCTGCAGTTCTGAACTAGCCCAGCAGTATTTCACTGGTGCTAAGGGCCCGACTCTGGTGGAATAACTTCGCAGTTTGTATTCTAATCTTTTCTTATTGTCGTGTGGAGTGCGCTTAATGTTTGTTTTGATTACAGAATTGGTTTATTGTTGATCAGATCAAATACAGAGTCATTGTTGTTTCATTTCTTTACAATAAGCATAATTCACAGTTCAATTATCTTGCTGTTACTATAAAGCTTCGCTGACTTGTATCTGAATTGAATTGTTGTTCCTTTAGTTTATAATCTGTTATAACTGATTTTCGCGTGGTGAGAAGCTATTGATAGGAATGAAGCATAGAAATATAGTGCCTTAAATATGTTAGAATTGTAATTGCTATTCATTTCACATTGCTGTTCCATTTCTGTTCATTCCTTATCCATAGTCTTTGATTAGAAAATAAATGAGTTGTAGTTACATGCTGATGTTCCTTTTCAACTTGTGTTTCTTTTAAGTTTCTTTCATTGAATCTGCTTTTGTTTCAGTTGCTTTAAGATATCCAACTATAGAGGATAGAGGCTTTTGCTTCAAAGTCCCTAGATTGGTCATCTTGCATCAATTTCTAAGGGAAAGAGTTACTGCTACTGCATCCCTGATCGATGTTCTGCAAGATTGAAGTAGTTTAATCTTTCCATTCATGTCACTGTAATTAGATTTGTTTTCAAGCATTTGTTACTTTTGTTTTTGTTACTTTATACTACATCTTCACAACATTGCTCTTAGACAATTGCAGCCTCAGACAGAGTACACTCTTGAAATAAAAAGACGCCCCCGGATTGATGATTAATGTAGGCTAATTAGGTGTTCAAAAGATACCTTTTTATGACCCAACATCCACTTAATTTGAGAAGCTCACACTTATCTTGTGTCTAGTCACTTTGGGGTAGGAAAAACCTTGGCTCTTTTGAAAAGGCTTTGTTACTAACCTTAGATGAAAGAAATTTTAACCAAGTATGTGAATGGGTGTATTATTTTATCTACTTGTAAGCCCACAAATAGAAAACTAGGGTTTTACACACCACTCCCTTTTCCTTCTCGTCCTTGGGAGAGTATCTCCATGAATTTTTAAGGGGAGTTGCGTTTGTCGAAAAGAGGTCATGACTACTTGTATGTAGTAAAGGATAGCTTTAGCAAGATGTGTATCTTAATTCCATGTAAAAATTAGATTATTATTGAGAAAAATTCTCAACTTTTCTTTTATAATGTATGGATCCATTTTTTACTACCTACATCTAATATCTCAGATAAAGATTCTTGATTCCTCGAAGAGTTTTTGGAAAGTTTGTGTAGAATGATGGACACCAAGATAAATAGGAGTGTGACTTTCCATGCATAGACCAATGGACAAACATAGGTCATCAACATAACAATATTTCATTTTTGGGTGTGTGTTATATTCTTTCCACGACTAGTTGGGCGAACCTACACATGATTTTGTTCATGGGGTTTGCACATGGTTTTGGGAATGATGGTTTTCGTCCCATGGTATTTTGTTTATCTAGTCAAGGGAACTATGGTTATGTTCTAATCCAAGGTTAATGGATTGGGTTTTATGAATGCTTCGGCATGTATATATATGTATTGTAACATTGAAAGGAATATAATGAAAAATAAAACTAGTAGTCCTGGTTTTGGGATCCAAGGGTAATCTTTGTGTATATTTGTTTTATGTTCTCGCCATTTTTTATTTTTTTATTTGAATAATTTATTTGCAGGTAAATTGTGTATAGGGTTAAAACCTACATTTGGTATCAAAGTTGTTCCAGCTTCAAGGATGCCTTTATTGTTGAGGGGTTTTTCTAGGGCCTATGGTAGACCTTGTTTAGTGGGAGATCTATGAGATCGATTATTGCGTTGAAAGAAGATGGCGAACAATTGAAATATAAAGATCGAGAAATTTAATGGTCAGAGTTTTGAGTTGTGGAAGCTCAATATCGAGGATCTGTTGGTTGACCGATATGAGTGGATTGTTGTAGATCTTGGTTCTTCACCAATAGGAATGTCAGCAGAAGACTAGGAAAAGCTATATCGAAAGGCGAAGAGAACAATACAATTGTGTCTCTTAGATTCAATATTATTGAATGTATTAGGGCCCGAGCTACGATGAATGCTTTGTGGGACAATTTAGGGACTTTGTACCAATCTAAGTCTCTGGTGAACAAACCATTGCTATGGAAAAAATTTTATAACCTGAGGATGAAGGATGGAGACTCGGTGACAAACCATATGAATGCCTTTAATACTTATCTGTTGATATTAAAATTTCAGATGAAGATAAGTGCATAATTTTGTTGTGTTCTTGATCAAAAATTAAAAAGGAATGCAACAAAATACATATATAACCATAAACATAGAGATGCAACAGAAATAACACTTTATTTCATTAATATCAAATAACTAAAATATGCTTACAGACATCATGGAAATAAACTATCTCAAGCAATGGTAGCTTATCTATGAGAATAAATGTGGCAGCTACATGTCTTTGAACTGTGTTGCAATGAGGCTTAAGGTATTTTTTATTATTGAAGAACAAGATAAAACCTAAACAACCAAAACCCTAATCCCAAGGGATGGAACACCAAGCGTTTGTGGGCCCCGTTAGGGTTAGTTGGGACGCAAACTTTTCAGGGTCGTAACTTGTTCATATTATCTTTTTTTGGCGTGTATGATACCTCATTGGAAATATATCTCTGAGTACTACAATATTTTCTACAAGACATTTCCTATGGCTATAGCCTTGTTGGAGACCTCAAAAAAACATTGTTTAGGGGGTCAAAACTGCTCTAGAAGTTAGGGACCTAAAAAACCGCTAAAAATAGTAAATGTTGATATAAACAAGGAAACTGATGAAACTAACTGGAGGTCTAGGTGGAATAGGAGGGTGGCCATCAATATCCACCTAGCCTCAGTCCTCCCTACTTAGGAAGCAATGGTCCCCATTGCGTGCAGAGCCTCCATGAGGTGAGGAATTTTTTGTTAAACCTGGTCCCTCATGAAACACTTGCCCTAGTGAAGGAGTTGGTCTACTCTGAAAAATCGATATATATAGATCCTCTATTTGCGAATTTTATTGATCTGCGTGTCCATAATCTAATAATTTGTGGCATATTACATGCATTTTTGGTTTAACTCTGTTGGTGTGAGTTGTTCTGCAATGTCGAATGTGTCCGTTAATGTTGGAAAGTATGCTCGAAGGTAGTCCACATTGAACAATGGGTGCAAGCCAAGGAATGGAGGAATGTTGACCTTGAAGGCCTTATCCCCTACAACCTTGGTGATGGTGTATGATCCATATTGGAGCAGGAGAAGCTTGCAGTGGGGTCCAAAGAGGTGCTCCTTTTGCAAATGTAGCCAAACTTTGTCGCCCACCTAGAACTTGTGTAGCACTCGATGTTGATCATGTCGCTGCTTGTACTTAGCATTATATTTTATAATATTTCATGGAATTGTTGGTGGATGTGTTGAATGAAATCAATGAATTTTTTAGCCCTGCCAGCCTCATATTGGACATGAGACGAATCTACCTAAGTAGTTCCAAATGGTATGGCCACATCAATGGGACATAGTGGTTAAAATCCCAAACCCGCCTGAAAGGGGTTATGGACAGTTGAGTTATGGAGATTTTCATTGTAATTTTGTTGGACATAAGGGAGGATTCCATCCCATGTGTGTGGATTCTTTGAGTTATACATGTTCATAATGTGTACAATCATCCTATTAACGACCTTTTTTTATCCATCAGTTTGGGGGTGGAAAGTGGTGGACTTAGTGAACTTGGTATCCATCATTGACCAGATACTTGACCAAAATTTACTTAGGAACTTGTTGTCCTGATTTGAGATAGTGGATTGTGGGATCCCAAAGTGGACCCACACTCATTCAAATAAGAGCTTAGTAGTGGCTTCTGTTGCTATACTCTTCATGCAAGCTACCAGAATGACCATCTTAGAGAATTTGTTGACGACCATGAAAAGACAGTTGTTGCCATGATTAGTAGAAGGAAGACTCGAAATGTAATCCATGGATATGGATTCCCAAGATCTAATCAGAGTAGGCAGAGGAGTATATAGGCCTTTCTTCTTAATGGTCATTTTTTCAATGGCATAGGCAGTGTAGGATCTGATGTACTTCCCAACATCATGTCTAAGGTTCGGAAAATAAAATTACTTCTGCAGTACTGACATTGTTTTCTCTACCCTGGAATTTCTAGAGACCCAACTGTAGTGTGCCTCCCAAATCATCTCGGCACAATCGCTTGAAGGAATGGAGAGGTGTCCTAGGTGGCATAACAGTGCATCATATAGGTGATCATTTGGAACTTGATTTCCTTCCAGTAGCATTTGGTATATGTTGTTGAATTATGAATCGCCCTTGTAAATAGTCATCCACCCCAAAGTCTCATGCCCACAAGAGTCGAGCACAGTAGTCAATGCCATGACCGGAAGTCAGCTAAGGCAATATGAAAAAAAAATTGTGTTTCCCTTCTTGTACTTAATGCTCAAATGGAACTATTTTAGGTATGTGGGTGTTGAAGAGGTAAATCCCTACTAGCCCAGAACGGGTGTAGCAAAAATCATCAAATGCTACAGCGCAAGTTCCTAATTGCGAATAAACAGACCAACAATGGAGGCCTACCTGGAGTCCAACGCTATGATTCGTAGAAGAGACGGTGTTCCCATTCCTTAGCCTCAACAGATCACGATCCCCACGATCTCCGTGAATGGACACTTGCACATGCAAGAAACAATACGAATACAAGCATAAAATCTAGAATACGCAACTATATATCAGTCAGAAAGGATATAACTCATCATTATCATAAACGAAAGACCCAGCGGAACCATAACCAGTAGTCATTCATTAATAAACAATCGAAAGAGAGTACAACCAATGTTCTGACGCTGAGGTCTCCTTCGGAGGGGTCTCCAGTAGAACACGTCTCGCAAAGCCTACCAAGGATGGGACAAGCCTCTCTTAGAGTCTCTCGACGATAGTCTCCTTGCTCGAGTTTGGTCTTAAGGGAAGAAGGAGGGCTCTTGCAGCATAAGGCTCTTGGGAATTTGGGAACTTGGAGATTCAAGACTTGGGCACTTCAAGACTAGCTTGCAATGGAAATGGGCAAGCTTTTATAGATGGAGGAAGGGGAGTTGGGATCCCTATAATTGTGGGATTGGCCCTATCTTCAAGGAAGCTTCCATGAGAGGTGGAAAACCACTTCCCTTACATGGAATTCCTAGAGCCAAACCTCCCAACTCAAGATAGATAACAGTTTCTGAGTCTGTCGAAAAGAAACTTTCGCCATTTTATTTTAAAAAACACTCCTTAAATTGGCTGGCACGACTGTGACTCTGGGACAGAGCGCCAGTTGGCGCGACCTCTTTGTAGGAGTTTCCCTATTGGCGCGAGTGATGGACTGGGTACCCGCGCCAATGCAAAAAGGGGTGTTTTTATGGTTTTTTGCAAGGAGATGTCTTCAGGGAAATTGAAGCTCATGTTTAGAGGAATGCAATGATAGTGGTTTCAAGGCATGACATTGCTCACAGGTCACAGAATGGGCCCTCCAATGTGCGGGACGGGGAATGGTAGGGACGATGATAAATTACTGTGTAACAGATGCCCCCTAAAGCATGAGGCCCGAGAGAGAGAGAGAGGGGTGAAATGCTTTACGAGAACATGTCCAACTGAAACTCCGCCGTCAGAAAACCTGCGTGGAGAAATACAGCTGATATCTCAAGTACATGATGTATATGTGGTATGGGCGCAGCCATCCATAACAGAGTATACAATAATCCAAATCCAAGGTATGGACACAACCATCCAGTGAGGATCGATAAATAGACTCAGGTATGGTCGCAGCCATCCAGTGAACAAGTCATGTAAATAATCATAATAATCCACAAAATCGCAGCCCGGATTACAACAGACACAATCCAGGGTCTTGCGCTCCATCCCGACCCGAACAAAGTACAAGTTCAAGCATGTGAATGAGTGGGCTAAAGTCGAACATGCAAGAACATCGCCTGATTACCAGCCAGTGATGAAAGTTGTTAACAAAAGCGAGAGGTACCACCAATAATGACGATGGCCCTCAAGGTACTACAGGTACAATCTACGGCATGTGAATCAATGAGCTGGCGTCGAACACTCGTAGAATCACTCGATCGGAGGCCAATGATGAAAACCTCACGTCGAATGTGATGAACCTGCCATTGAGGCATGCAGGCTCCAAGGTACCATAAGGGAGTCTCTAGATCAGCTTCCTAGATAATGAGCTGAAGTCGACAGGAAGTGACCTTGATCGAAGGTGGGCCATAATGTTTCCCACATCATCGACATGAGACAGAGGAACATGATGTTTTGTTGTGAATCGGGATCATATGAGAACCAGAGGAAGGTTGATATTTGCAGAGGTCAACTTCTCTTGAACATATAACGGCACAATAGTGGTTTTGGCAGTATTTGACATCAACGGATCAGAGGTCATGGTGACGAGGCAATGAGCAGATGAGAGGTCAAAAGGGATTATCCAAACCCACGGAGGCAAGTGAAAGAACGAGATGAGATATCCCCAACCTGACACGAATGCATAAAAGTGCCATGTTCAAGAGCGACATACTGCCGACACGACAATGATGATGGTTCCATTTTTCCCCCACCATTTCTGGCGAGTACCCCAATTATTTTTTATAACAAGCTTGAAGGGAATAACATATGCTTGTAATATAAGTCCGCCCTTCGGGCGAATCCATCCTAGTACATTTAACGAGCCCTAGGAAGGAGGAACTCAGAGAACGTCATTGAAGCCAGATCGTGTCAGCTAGAGTTGTGATTCTGACAGAAGGAAGACAGCGTCTTTTATGTTGAGAGTTTGAAAGACGTGACAGAAAATCGCCCTCAAAGGTCCTTTTCGTAATGAACTTCTGGATCAGGTAGAAAACAATAGAAGGCTTCTCCTAGTAAAGATGGGCTAGGGGTGTTCCTTTAAGTAAATAATCCATCTGACAGAAAAAGGGAGTAAACATTATCTTTGAGGTAGATGTGGTTTTAGGCCACTAGCAGGATTGAGCACGACAAGGACCTCGTAAATCTTTTCATGTTTAGAGAGTCAGAAAAGAGCTGAAAGAAGACTCCAAAGTGACTTTTTTGTGTTTTTACTGAGTCCGAAAAAGTATAAAATACAACTCGTTTCACTGTTTACGTTGCATAAAAACCTGTTGCTGCACAGAAAGGCAAGTGTAAAATCCATTTTCGACAAAACATACGAAATATTAATGAAAAAATGACTTTCTAAACCTAAATAGAGCTAAAAAAGTTATAAATAAGTATAAATGGTGAAAATAAAATTACTTTTACTTTTTACCTGAGTGAAGAGCAACATTGGTCCATTTACTGTGCAAACTTCTGGCGGCGATTATGACCGATCTGGGCTACCATTCAGAGTTCCGTCAGTTCCAGGTAAAAGGTGCTTCCTCATACTTCATTTCAATCCATTTTTTAATAGTTTTCCATCATGCAATAGACTTCTGTGGTAACTTTTTGAATTTTTAGGGCTCCGCTCATTGGCGCGGGTATCGGGCATGGACCCGCGCCAATGGGCTTTTATATGCAAAAGGCTCGCGCCAACTGGCGCGACTGTTCCTAAAACATCCGCGCCAGCGGCCGAACCCAATTTTCCGCCTAAAAATTCGACATTTTAATCAATTTGAATGAATTTTGAAGCTCAACAGAGATCTAATTAAAGGTTTGTGACCATGTTGATGCAGGAAACTGAGCAAAATGGTGATTGAGTGGAAAGAAAGAGAGCATGGGTAAGAAGACGAAATGGCCATGGAAAATGAGGCCTGCATGAATGCCCTCAGAAACTGTGGGCTCAAGAAATTCTTCCTGACACCTTGTTTACAAGCTCAACCTGAGCTACCTCAGTACCTGGTGAGCATTTGGGATGAACAGGAACAAGTATTCAAGCTACGAGACCAGGTGTTAGAACTGGATGTTTCTGATGTGTACTTCATAACCGAACTATCGCGCAGAGGTCCGGTACCCATACTGACAGGGAGCAGACCGTCGGGTGAGAAAATGGAGGAAGTGATGGCACGAGTGTGCCCACGGGCACAAATGGGATCAGGGAGTAAAAAGGTGGATATCCACACTATCCCCGATCTGGCACTACGAGTAGTGTTACATACCATCACGCGGGCTGCGGGATCGCAGGCACCGCACGAAGCGACGAAATCCCAACTCTTACTGGCTTCAGAGTGCATGAGTCCCATACTGTTTGACTGGGTCACAACAGTAACGATCAACATCAAGAGATAGCTGACGAGATGCAAACAAGCCAAGCTGAAGCAGTTTGGCTACGGGTCCATCCTAGTATCGTTCATTCTGGAACGATTACCAATCTTCCAGGGCCAAGGGGACGTTGTAGCGGAGCCGATACCACAAGAGTTGAGAATGGCTCGCTGGGCAGCATTAATGCCCAGAGCAGGAGGAGGCCAACAGATGTCCTGGAGGCCAGAGTTTTTTGGGTGGTTGCGGCGCCAGTTGATTGTAGTTGAGGACTGGCCTTATGCCGGGACAGACTTTACTGGAGACCCAGATCTCCCACTGCCGGAGGGAGAGGATTGGGACGAAGAGCTAGGTATGATCTGTTTTTATTTTTTTTATGTTTTATGATTTTTCGTTAATACATGTCCGTTCTGACAGCAGTTACATGCGTATGCAGATGTTGGCCCAGAGAGACCAGCCGGGATGTCTCCTATCGCACGGAGAACTCAGCTCGCAGTCGATCCTCATGAGGAGGGTGCGGAAGGAGGAGAGTTGGTCCAGAACCTTGAGGGGATTTCCCGAGGGATTCCAGACTACGCCTGGCTGGCGGATGTACCGTTAGCATATCAGAGACATACGGTGGGAGTGCCTAGTCGCCTCCACCGTCTACTGAGACACCTAGTGCGTGCGGTGACTTGTTAACATGAGCACCATGCAGACTAGTCTCCTAGGGCTTTATTTCATGCATATTTTTGAGAGACGTGTCGTCTCCGGATGTAATAAGACGAACATGTATATTTTTTGATCTTATGTGACACATGCTATGTAAACATTTCGATATCTATCTATATACATATCTATTTCTGGATGGATTTTCCTTTCACATGTGATGATGTTCTTATAAATTGCGCAAATGTCTATCTAAAACCATGTTAGCTACTGCATTTGTTAGTGTATTCATGTACCGGGGTATATGTTGATATGTAATATAGTCAAAATTTCTCTCCAGTAAACGAACACGCAGATACAGACGTAAAATGTGTGGATTTCTTACTGAATAGTGACCATTGAGTTGTGATACCACGAGTTGTGAGTCTAGATATACAAGAAATTCATGGATACCAAGGTTTACAGCCTCAGTTAATACTTCTAACACAACACTATATTCCACGACGTTATTTGTAGCACGTCCTAGACACACACCTTGCAGGTTCACCAACTCACCAGCAGGATCATAGATTACCCAGGCTGCCGAAGACAGATTCCTGGTACTGCGGGAGGCACCATCCGCGAACCCAACAAACGGATTGATGGACATCTGCACAATCAGGAAGACCCGATCAGCAGAAAGACGTTTACATTGCACACCACACCACACATGCACACAAATGAATAAACACACCTATGTACACACACCACACAAAAAATGACTTTAAGCGTAGTATTTCTTCAGGTACAACCCATTTCTGGGTTGTGCCAGAAGAACTCCTTCATAATCTATAAGCTCATAGGCCCCATTCTTTAATACTCGTTTAACTATGTAGGGCCCATGCCACATGGGTTGGAACTTCCCCGCCCCAAGCTTATCGTGTGCTTGATCATACAGGAGGACAAGGTCCCCTTCAACGAAGGAACGTGGTGAAACAGATTGATCGAAATGGGCTTTGACCCGCTTTTTTTGTGCCTCAATAACTAAGGCAGCTAAGTGGTGGGTTTCATCCAACCGTTCCAGATACAGGAGACGCTCTTCTTCAGTGGAAGTGTCGGGTAGAAGTTCTACAGCTAATTTCAAAGAAGGAATCTCGCATTCAACCAGAAGAGTGGCTTCCAGACCATACACTAGTTGAAATGGTGTGAATCCAGTTGCACTCTTAGCAGACGTTCGGTAAGCCCAAAGAGCTGAGAACAGTTGGAGGTGCCAATTTGATTTATGAATCCCAACTGTTCGTTGAAGCATGGTGACCAAAACCTTGTTCACTGCTTCAACCTGGCCATTTGCTTGAGGGTAATATGGCGTTGAGCTATCGTGGCGTAAGCCCAACCTCGATGTCAGCTCGGCCATCATATAATCTCGGAAATGTGTACCATGGTTGGTAACGATGGCCTGAGGAACCCAGAAACACGCGATGATGTGGTTGAAGATGAATTGAGCAGTTGTTTTACCGTCGGCCGCAAGTGTAGGCATCGCTTCGGCCCACTTGGTGAAGTAGTCGACAGCTACGATTATATACGCATGCCCCCCGGCCGAATGAGCGTTACACGTCATAAAATCTACGCCCCATTTCGCAAAAGGTCCAACGGTAACAACAGGATGCAAAGGAAGAGGGGGCGCGCGCATCTTGCGCTAAAACACCTGGCACGCGTGGCATTTGCGGACTGCAGTAATACAGTCTTTGAATATTGACGGCCAGAAGTATCCTGCCCACAGAATCTTTTCAGCAGTAGCATATCCGGACATATGTCCACCACAGGCGCCACTGTGGCAGTCGTTGAGGGCCTTTTCAGCCTCTTCCAAGGTAAGGCACCGACGGAGCACCGAATCTACTCCAAAACGGTATAAGGTATCTCCTACGATACGGTAGGGTTGAGACTGATGCCGAATTTGACGTCGGGCATCTTTAGTCAACTCAGACCGAAATGTGGAGGTCTGAAGATACACAATGATATCGCCATACCAAGGGTCACGAGTACTGATGAGGAAAAGAGTTTCATCCGGTATATGATCTTCAGAGTGTGAAGGAGTAGAGTCTGTAGGGAGAGAGCATATAAGATCCGCGAAAACCAGTGATTTAGTTGACTTAGCGGTGGTGAACTCTAAGTCAAACTCCTGCAGGATAACGATCCATTTGGAGTACTTGCCCCCCAGTAATTGTCGAGAAATAATATACGTCATGGGGTTACAGTCTGAAACCACGGTAATCGTGCGCAGCAGGATGTAATGGCAAAAGCGCTGCACAGTGTGTATGGCAGCTAAAGCCAACTTCTCGACGTGAGCATAGCGTGTTTCCGTGTCGAGGAGGTTCCATTGCAGATAATAAACAACATGTTCATTACCTTCATCGTCATCCTGCACCAGAACCATAGCTATGGTGCTAAACGTGGCGGCGAGATACAAAGTGAAATCGCGGTGATAATCAGGAGGACGAAGCAAAGGAGCATTAACAAGTAACGTCTTCAGCTTCTCAAAGGATTGCTGAGCAATTTTGTCCCAATGGAAGGGAACGTTTTGCTTTAATAGGCGTGTGAATCCTTTAGCCACCTTCGCGTAGTTCGGGATGAAGCGCCAAAAGAAGTTCGCTTTTCGTTGCAGACTCTGCAACTGATATAGTGAGGAGGGTGATGGGAGATTGATGATAGCCTCAACTTTTAAAGGGTCAAGGCGAATTCCGTCTTTGGAGACTATGAATCCCAACAGACGGCCAGAATCCACATAGAAGACGCATTTATGAGGATTAAGCCTAATATTGTAGCGCCTACAGCGAAGGAAGATCTGGCGGAGGTGTTCAGGGTGGTCCTCTCGCCTAGCTGAATGAGCTGGCAAGTCATCCAGATAAGGCTGAACGATATGGCGAATGTCATGGAAAGCGTAAGACATCGCACGCTGGAAATTGGTTCCAACGTTCTTCAAGCCGAACGGGAGTTTTTTATACGCGAAAGTACCCCACGGACAGATGAAAGTAGTCTTGTGTTGATCCTCAGGTGCAATATTGATCTGATTATACCCCGAGAAACCGTCCATTAAGGAATAAATCTCACTTCCGGCACACTCGTCGATGATCTAGTCTATGAACGGAGTGGGATAGTTATCATTCGGACAGGCGCGATTGATGTCGCGATAATCAACATAGACCCTAATAGTACCCTAATTTTTATCGACAGGGACAATGTTGGAAACCCATTCTGTGAGGGGGATGGGATAAATAAAGCCTGCGTTCAGAAGTTTTTCAACTTCTGCCTTAATTGCAGCGGCTTTACGAGGATGCATGCGACGCAAACGTTGGCGCACGGGCTTCGCACCAGGGTAGGTTGGAATCTCATGCACTACGATACTAGGATCGATCCCAGGCATTTCCTCGTACGACCAGGCGAACACATCTCTGAATTCTTTAAAAAGAATAGTATAGACTTGAATCTCATCAGGAGAACAAGTCACTCCCACGTGAATATTCTCAACGACCCCCGGTTTAACAGAGATGTTGATCGGGATGGTTTGAGTGATGTTACTCAGGTTACCTTCCGAAAAAACCTCGTGCGTCAAGATGGGCGTTTGAAGAGGAGGGGTAGGAACCTGAGATGCATAACGCTCTAGACAATCTGACATAGCCCCCAAGCTAGGCATGAAAGAGGAACGATGATGTCCATCGCCCCAAGGCAGCTCCTCGAGAGACATAGTTTCAATGATGGATTCGTCGGAAGGAAAAGTATATTTTAGAGGATCAGGTGAATCGGCCTAACCAAGCCAGGGGAATTGAGAGTTGACATCTAGAGCCATGCTCAAAGGAGCATGCTGAGGAGGATCAGATGTGGCAACAATTTCACAGTAGCTAATCTCTACTGGAGTTAAGGGCATTGATTCTCCAAACTCAAACACCTGCTCAGGCGTAGGGATGAGCCAGGGGTCATCAGACCTGGAAATCATGTTAACTTGAGCGGTGTGCGGTGGTGGTGTGGGAAAAATACCCATGAGGACGGGGTCTTTGAAGAGACCGGGCCCTACACTATCAGGGGGATTTGGAATTTGATCCACATATGGGACGTTGTTCTCAGAGGTGGAGGTGAAGAATGACAATTGATCCACCGTAACGATTTTTCCCTCGTGAGGGAACTTAAGAAGTCGAAAAACGGTGGATGGCACGCATAGCATGGCATGGGTCCAGCTGCGGCCGAGAAGTATATTGTAGTTGAGCCTGGCGTCAACCACTTCTACCTCTACGTTGACAGTCTTCCCCTGTAAAGTAATCGCTAAACTCTCGAGAACACCCAGGGGTTTGGATTCCCGACCATCAAATGCCTCTAGGGAATTGGGAGATGACGAAAGGGTCGGAGAGCCAATGGCCTTCCAACAAGAAGATGACATAACACAGGTAGAGGCACCTTCATCCACAACGGCCCTATGAATGTTAAGACCGTTGATCCCGACTTGAATAACAAGAGCAATCTGATGCGGAAGTCGGGGGGTGAAATTCTCTAAGTCAAAGGTGAGAAGACTCGAATCAGCGGGATCAATGCCACCGATTGCAAACAATAAAGCCTTCTGTTGCGAAGGACAACTTTGAATAACTTCTAGTGCAGACATAGCAAAAGGCGCCTGTGCCAAATCCTCAACAATGCTGTAGTGCTGAGCGGCATGGGCATTCGGATTATAAGAAGATATTCGTAAGACACCTTTAGAAGGTGGCTTCACAACGGGTTCAGGAGTAGGCTTCTCGATTTCCAATGAACCGGAGACAGGTGGGGGAGGTGGTCCATCCACAACTGCCTTCTCGGGTGCCTGCCGCGATTCGTTGTAATCCTTCCAACGCGTAGCGACAGAGATAGGTGCAGCACCATTCATCATGAAAACTTGGGACCCAAATGGTGCAGATGGTGAAGGTTGTTCAACCATCTGGGTCTGTTGAGATGGGAATGGCTCTTTAAGAACTGTCGCAGTCCCTTTAGAGCCTTTGAGAAGTTGACTAACCTTAGATCGCCATGGAAAATCCTTGGTATAATGGTCTCCTTCACAAATGAGGCAGGGGTACTTCGGTTTACGTTGAGAACCATCCTCAATACAAGATTTGGATTCTGGCTTTGGGGCGTCGGATTTGGATTTACCTTTGCCCTTCTTTTTCCCCTTGGAGGTTTTCTCCATAGGATTGGCATGAACGGTGTTCACCTCCGCGGTTTTGCCAGAATCGGACGGGGCAGGATTAGCAGGAGTATTGTTGGAAGAATTAGACTTCTGCTTCCCATTCGAAGATTTCTTCGAATTCTGAGACACGGAACCAATGACACCATCCACTGCAGGGGTAGGTGGGGCCTTAGAGGTTCCGGACCATGGAGCATCAGGAAATATATCGTAAAGCGTGTCGGACTGAGAATATACAAGATCCAGATATTGGGCACGCGCAATGGCTTGTTCTTCCGTCACACACGCTCCCATCGCAATATCTTGGGCGATTTTGTTCACGAAGGAGGTGGTGAACCAGTGAGTTAGTATTTGATCAGGTATGTGAAACTTGATCAGTCTACGACGGCGCCGCCACTCATGAATGTGATCAGAAATGTGAGTGGCCTTGTCCTGCTTCAAAGAAGTCAGGAGGTGCATCCCGGCTTCATAGCGAACCGGTAACTGAAAGTGCGTCAGAAAATCCATGGCTAAGGAATTAAAATCTTGGAAGATGCCACGGGATAACTCAATGTACCACTTAGCAGCAGCTCCAGTCAAAGTGTGCTGGAAGAGGCGAAGACGAATTGAATCATCGACCCAAGAGTTGGACGAACACCAAAGATGATATGTCATCACATGCGCTTGGGGGTCCTCTCCAGCTTTACCCTCAAACTTGGGGCAGTCACCTGGTATCTTGGTAGGAACCGGAGGCCAATAAGGATTATGTAAAATCGGATCATTGGTGAGTTTTGAAACATTCGGTAACTCCAAGGTGGCTAGGAATGGCAATGGCCGATTGACCAGCATGCCAGGCCCGGGATGAGGACCGGTACCTATACTCCACGTTGGTTGATAATATCCTTGCCCCCATGGGTTCTGTCTCGTAGGATTCTGACTGTAGGGGGCGTAGGTCGTATAACCAGACTGATTTGGTTGCTGGTAACCAGTGTGTGGGGCTTGATAACCAGAGTACGGACCCTGATTATGTGTCGGCCCAGTGTAAGCAGCATTTGGATTTGGCTGCTGAGTATAGGTAGACCCAGGTTGATGAGGATAATACTGAGAACCTCAGGGCTGGTTATAATTCGGTTGAGATTGACCATGAGGATAATAACTGCCCTGAGGATGCGTCAGCTGCTGATAGGTGGAACCCTGCGGAGCCTGATAACTAGGGCACAACTGTTGATTTGGCTGCGGCATTGAATAAATCGGCTGCTGGGCAGGGTTAATGGAATGAGCGGGTTGCCCTGAGTGAACAAGTTGACCCGATTGAATGGGCTGCCCGGATAGACAGGCTGCGCCGGTTACGTAGGTTGACCCGGCTGGAAAGGAGCTCCAGGTTATGCCGGATGGGCCAGTTGGCCTAGAGGCGGAACACCAGGTTGTACCGGATGGGCCGGTTGGCCTGGTGGAGGAATAGAGCCAGGTGTTTGCTGGTAACCGGTTTGACCTGGAGCAGGATCATAGGATGGTCCCGGCTGATATGCAACGTTGGAAACAACAGGATACTGCGGTTGCATAGGCTGAGAAGGCTGGATTTTCCCCCCAGGACCATAGACCGGTCCTGGTTGGTACCCCAGCTGAGGCTGCACAGGTTGACCGGAAGGGTTGTAATACTGTCCTTGAGGACCGTACGATGGCCCTTGCTGGCCCGCAAGGTAGCCTTGCATTGGCTGTCCTTGTGGGTCGGAAGGATAGCCAGGTTGGCCCGAAGGTTGGCCTTGGAAAGGTTGCCCTTGCGGGTTGTAAGTCTGGTTATAAGGTCAACCTTGAGCATGGAGGTGAGCCTCAGGAGCGGGTAGACGTAAAATGTCTCCGTGCTCATCATACTGATCGGGAAAAGCATACACGGGTGTACCATCCTGTGCATAGTGCGAAAAATAAGAGCGATTGGGATCAATGGAGGACGGACCAACCTCGGGGTTCGGCTGTTGTAAAGACAACCGACACTCCTCTGGAGAGATGTTCTCCGATATAGCAGTCGCTAAATAAACGTCTTCAGGAGGCGGCATAGCCCTCATGGAGGGTGCCGTGACAACGGGTGCAGAGGCGGCCACACAGATAGTGGGTCGAGCGGGTACAGAAGTGACGGGTGTCTGAGGAGACATCCCCAATGAAGGAGTAACCGGCCTCATAGAATGATCTGAGACTCCCATAGAGGCAACGGCGGAAATGATCTGACCCAGGGATCTGTACCCTGCTGGCAATGAGAGACCGGATGATGACATGATCGTAGGTTCAGAGTCATCTCCTAGAAATAATCTCCGAGGAAAGAGCTGATAGTCTTCACCAGACGCTAGGATTTCCTCACTAGAATCACTCATGATTGAGCCTGCCGCTAGATCTCGCAATAGACGACGAAGACTAGGAGGAAAGACAGTAGCTATAAAAGGCAAACCCGTTGTAAGAGAAAGGAAATCAGCTCCTAATCTCAATTCAGAAACAGGGTCAGAAAAGGGCCAATTGAACTCAAATGGTCCCCCAAAGGGTTGCTCAGAAACAACGGGCTGTTGTGGTCCAGCAGAGGACTGGGAAACCTCTGATGAATCGTCCGTATGAGGACTACCAGTAGACGAAACCGAAGGTTCTGCCACTGTGGTAGCAACGATAGGAGAAAAAGATCAAACACACACACAGGCTGAAAAAGAGTCAAGACACACAATCAAATGGTCAACAAGTAGAATTTAACAAGGTGTGTGATCGTGGGTGATTAATTTTTTACCACATTGAAAAATAAGAAACTCCACCGTTTCATTTTTTAAGAGTCGAGAAATGGTCGAAAAGGTGACTCTATCTCTTTCAGATTTGACACAAATGTGAAAGGACAAGCGCTTGGTGATCCTTTCAAATTTAGGGAGTCAGAAAAGATCAAATGACTACTCAGGAGTACTAGGCAAAAAGGGTGTACCAAATAATCGTGAACTGCAATATACACCTTGGTTTCAATAATGAAAGAGAAATCAACCAAGGACTTTCCGTATGTGCAGGCAATCTCCCCGAATGCTGTGTTCGGTGTATCACGGGTATAGGGTAGCAGACTCGGCTTCCTATGGATAAAGGATTGAAACCTAGTGGGGTCTCCCTTTATATACGCGCACTGCGGGGAGCACAAGTCCGCATTAGTGCTTGTCTAAAGCCAAGAGGCGAACGACAATGCACAGGGTTTAAAGACGCTGAACACGTCTCTAGCCTAGACCTCAAATGTGTTTCTGTTAGATTTCAATGCCGCTTTAGGTTAATTGAATAGATTTTAAAGTTGATCTTCAATTACGTTTCAGTTTTCAGGCCCTAACGAATGTGCTGTCTCAAAAATCTCCTAAATGCAAAACTACATGCCACAGTACATCATTTCGTTTGATGAAAACTAGCTATAGAAGATTTGAGAGCTTTTACACAAACAAAATGATCAGAAGACAATCAATGATATCTCTAATGCAACTAATGAAACTAAAACTTTTCTTTCAGATTCACTAATTACTGGTAAAATGAAAAGATTTCAATTTTCACTAATCAACCAAAAGAAAAAGATATTTTTTTTATTTTCAATGTTTGATAGCTAGATGCACTAAACAAACCGAAAACAAAATGAAAAGAAATTCGAGAAATGATATTAAGAGAGTAAAACGAGCGAATTTCACTCAATGGCACAAACAATCAGATCTCAAATCGACCAAAGTCTCTCAAAACCAAGAAAAAGTCCCAAAGGCTCCAATGGATTGTGTGACCTAGGCCCAAAGCAAGACCAAACGAAATTTGAGTGAAGAGAAGAACAATCACCCAAAAATTGCAACGAAACGGTGAACAACCACTAAGAGAATGCAGAGGAGAAATCAAAGAATTGACTGGACTAACAAAACACCAAAACTCCTAAGGAGGGCTCGACACACTAAGCCACTAGATGCCCTAGGGCTTAAAACATGAAATCGATGGAGAAAAGAAAACAACCAAAGGATGAAGGAAAACTCCCAGTCAAACAGGACTCCAACACACTCAAGTAGCCGAAAAACCAAAAAGAAACACACTGACCAGACCCAGAGAGCTCAAAACTGAGCGAACTCTAATGCCTCACAGGAGTGGCACGACTGTGAGGTTGTAACTGGCGCCAGAAAGCAATTGGCATGGGTAATACACAAGAAACCTGCGCCAATTGGCGTGACTGTCAAGCTAAAAAGCGCACCAGCCGAGTTTCTCAGCCAAAAATAAAAAGAACTACTCCAGAAGCAGATCAATGATATCCAAGCAAACCAAGAAGCAAAAACAGCAAAAGAACCCATCCCACAAGGCTAACCAAGCAAGGAACCGCGAAACAATCAAAACGAGACAATCAAAACTAGACGATCCCCAGCGGAGTCGCCAAATTGTTGAAGAGGTAAATCCCCTCTGCGGACAGAGGCGATCCCTACTAGCCCAGAACGGGTCTAGCACCAATCATCAAATGCTACAGCGCAAGTTCCTAATTGTGAATAAACAGACCAACGATGGAAGCCTACTTGGAGTCCAACGCTATGATTCGTAGAAGAGACGGTGTTCCCGTTCCTTAGCCTCGGCAGATCACGATCCCCACGATCTCCGTGAATGGACACCTGCACATGCAAGAAACAATAGGAATGCAAGCATAAAATCCAGAATACGCAACTATATATCAGTCAGAAAGGATATAACTCATCATAATCATAAACAAAAACCAGAGTGGAACCATAACCAGTAGTCATTCATTAATAAACAATCGAAAGAGAGTACAACCAATGTTCTGACGCTGAGGTCTCCTTCAGAGGGGTCACCAGTAGAACACGTCTCGCAAAGCCTGCCAAGGATGGGACAAGCCTCTCTTAGAGTCTCTCGATGATAGTCTCCTTGCTTGAGTTTGGCCTTAAGGGAAGGATGAGGACTCTTGCAGCATAAGGCTCTTGGGAATTTGGGAACTTGGAGATTCAAGACTTGGGCACTTCAAGACTAGCTTGCAATGGAAATGGGCAAGCTTTTATAGATGGAGGAAGGGGATTTGGGATCCCTATAATCGTGGGATTGGCCCTATCTTCAAGGAAGCTTCCATGAGAGGTGGCAAACCACTTCCCCTACATGGAATTCTGGAGCCAAACCTCCCAACTCAAGATAGATAACAGTTTCTGAGTCTGTTGAAACGAAACTTCCGCCACTTTATTTAAAAAACACTCCTTAAATTGGCTGGCGCGACTGCGACTCTGGGACAGAGCGCCAGTTGGCGCGGCCTATTTGAAGTATTTCCTTGATTGGCACGAGTGATGAACTGCATGCCTACGCCAATGCAAAAAGGGGTGTTTTTATGGTTTTTTGCAAGGAGATGTCTTCAAGGAAAATGAAGCTCATGTTCAGGGGAATGCAGTGAAGGTGGTTTCAAGGCATAACACTGCTCACAGGTCACAGAATGAGCCCTCCAATGTGCGGGATGGGGAATGGTAGGGACGGTGACAAATTACTGTGTAACAGCAGGAAATCCTTTCCCTCGCTAAAGACAACATCATATCCCTTGTCTTCTAACATGGCCACCGAGATCAGATTCTTCTTCAATCCTGGAACATGCATCACTTCCTTCAATACGAAGGGTTTACCAAACTTCCTCTCAAAGGAAATGGTACCGATACCGGTCGCACTGTATCTACCATCATCGCCCATCTTGATGTGTACTCCAAGATCTTTCTCATCTAGATCAGTAAACAAATCTTTGTCTCCGGTCATATGAAAAGACGCACCACTATCAAGAAACCACACTGAACACATCACACTTAAGACCAAGCATGCGATTAGCGAAAAATCTAGCTCAAACTGCGAGGCTAAGGCCTCTCCATCTGCAGATCCAGCAGCCTGCTTATTTTTCTTCTTCTGTGGACAATTAGTGGCGTAATGTCCGTGTTGGTGACAATGAAAGCACTTCACCTTGGACATGTCACAGCTAACCTTCGCACTTGGGATTGAGAAGCATTCTTCTTGCTCTTCCCTTCCTTGCTTTGGCGACAAGCGCAATTTTCTTCATCGAGTTCTTTGATGAAGATCTGTCCTGAGTACTTCGCCTTATCTCCTCTTGCACAAGATCCGACCAAAGTCGCTCCCCATCTGGCAATTTCTCCCGACCATTGACGAGTCCTGATAGAATATACAACAACCGGAATCCCAAGGAGAATTAGCTCACCAAGTCCTCATCATCAACGGTAACCCCCACACTTCCCAACTCATCCCTACATTGGATGAACCGTGAGAGTACTTGGGGATGCGCCCGCGCCTTTCTCCATTTTTATGTTCTGAGTTTATCCTTGAGCGCCAACTTCCTACTGGTCCTCTTTATTTGAAATAAATGCATCAATGCTTTCCACATCAAGAATGGAGACGATTTACCATGAAGGCTGGACACTATGTGATCCTTCACACCTTCCAACAGAATTCTGCGACACCTTGCTACCTTCTTTTGCCATGCGTCAAGTACGGCAGCATCACTATAAGTAGGTTTTGGAATTTCTGCATCTATGAACTCCTTAAACCCATTGTCATCCAGCACCGCCTCCATCCTGTCCTTCCATGCAATATAATTCAAGATGCCCTCAAGGGCATACTCCAATCGTAATCCGCTGAAAGACATTTCAATGAATTCTCAACTTCGACACCAAGAAAACACTGCAACAATTTCGAATTCCACCAGCACAAAACTCAACCGCTTCAATGCTTTGAAATTGCTCCAATGATCAATATC
>JAXQQM020058048.1:0-10735 GCA_034641835.2 Pinus albicaulis
TCGGGACCATGAAAAATTTGATAACATGACCATTTCTTTAGTTATATGATCTAAGGTAAATTTTCGAGTGACTCCAGAAGGGATAACAACAATGCTATGCTTCCCTGACCAAGATGGATTACAGAAGCTAGAATAAGCCACCCTTCCTGATTATTGGAAGGATATCACTAAAGAGAATAAAACAAAGGTGTTGAATGAACATGTTCTTGAAGGAGTGGTGCCTTCAACATGGCCTCCACCTTACTCCATAATGAACTTTTCTGAACAGGCCAAGATGGCCATTTATATGATTAATGAAGTACTTGGCTTGTACTAGGATTTAGAAGTTGATGATACCATGTTAGGCTTCTTAGTATCCCTATGCCACCTTGACACGATATCCTACTGTCTATTTGATTTACCCTAGCATATTTCAAATCCCATTCATCACTAAATCAAAAATTTCCATTCCACAAATACTTTAATATAATATTCATATATCATATACCTTTTCAAGCACCAAAAAAATATCTCCTTAGTAAACCTAGGCCCAATAATGGACGATTATACTAACATTATAATTCCCACCATTTATTGGATTCCCTCCATGAGAAAAACCCCATAAAACATGGGAAATTCGTACTACTGTCAGTCCTTCATGTCAGTGTTTTATTAGCTGGTACATGAAAAACCTCTACCTAGGTTCATCCCTCAGATGAAAGATATCAATGAAATCCGGAGGATAGGAGGCTAGTTTCTCCTAGAATATTACACTGTGATCAAGGTCTATGGTTTTGAAGAGAATCTATACTTGATTCCTAGTTTCCTTACACCCAATATTTTTGCACTCAAATTCATAAGAAAAAGGTTCATTAGTGATTGAATACACTTTTCATAAATAAAAAAAGTAATAACATTTCATATTCCACGAGAAGTTTGGCCATTCATAGATAAAACCAGAAAGACTTAGGATAAAATACAAAATATTCTCAAAGACCTCCATTTTGCTTAAGGATCATAATGGGTGTATGATCCTTTAGATGTAATTTACAGTCAAATGAAGGACAAGGACATGGTAAAAACACCATTATTCAATATATATTTTGGAGCAAGCAAAAAATAATTTAACTTTTGAAGAAGTTAAGGAAGTTCTCTTTGCAACATACTAACAATCCTCCCATTCATCTGGTTTGAAGAGGAGAAATACTAATGACATGGAGATACATCAAGAAAGAGATTCAACCTCTAATAAATTCAAGGAGATAGAAATATAAGATGATGATGTTGAAGAGGATGGAATTAAGAAAGCCTTTGAATTAATTGTAAGAGTTGTTGTAGGTCCATCCAATAAATCTGTAGTAGCTAAAGGCTCACCTGTGATAGTGCAACACATATCAACATATTTGACTTCCTCAGAGGTTATAAACACCTCTGATATTTAGAATGACAGGGAACCCTCATCCCTCATGGCTGATCTAGGTGGATATTACCGGACACCCACCTATTCCACTTGGACCCCCACCATTTTTTCTTTTAGTTTTTTAGTTTCCTTAATTGTAGCACAATTTACTATTTTTGGCAGTTTTTTGAGTCCTGAACTTCTGTAATATTCCCAAATGGGAAAAGCGAAAATATAGCTCATAAAATGAAAGCCATAGCAAGTATTTAACACATGAAATAATCATAATCAAGCTTCGAAAGAAATAAAACCCTAGAATCCAAAGCTCGGATACCAAATGTTGTGTAACCAGCTCCAAAAATAGAAGAAAAGAGATATCAACGCCTTAGAAATAAGCCACTTCAAGGGGGAAACCTCCAATACATTACATAAATGAACAATTCTTGGATGATACAATTTACAAACCTCCTTTCTATATATAGGAGTCCATGGGGCCATAATGTAATCCTAGTGGGCCACAATGTAATCCTAGCCGACCTAACAATAATAATTTAAGGGCACAATAATAACAAAAATGGGGGTTACAAGGGTACAATAATAACAATAAGGGGTTTACACTAACAATAATAAGGGGCTATACTAGTGATATAGGGACCTAACATGCCCCTCTCCTTCAAAAAGTGTTGTCCTCAACACTTGAGTAGCTCCGGGTGCTTCTGTATAAAATTATCATCCTCCCATGTAGAATCTTCAGTGGGTAAGTTCTTCCACTTGATGAGATACTCTGAAATTGATCGATTCCGTAGTTGTCGAGTTCTTGTTTCCATGACCGCTTCTAGTTCCAATATGATTTTTCCTTCCTCATCAAGTTCTGGCAATATTGTTTGAACTGGAAGATTTTCACCTATAACCTTCTTTAAGCATGAAACATGGAAAACTGGATGTACTCGCGAAGAAACAGGAAGCTCCAATTTGTATGCCATAGTACCAATCTTTTGCAACACCTTGTAAGGACCATAGTACTTTGGCGATAATTTATTATCCTTCTTAGCTTGCTTGAGGGACATTTGTTTGTATGGTTGTAGCCGTAAAAATACCCAATCTACTACATCAAAACTTCTCTCGCTGCGATGTTGATCTGCCTGTTGTTTCATTCGATTTTGTGCCAAATTCAGGTTATCCTTTAAGAGTTGGAGAACTTCTTGCTGATGCTCGATGTGATCTTCCACTGCTTGAACCTTCGAATTTTCTCTTAAATATGATGTGATGGATGGTGGATGATATCCACAAAGTGCCATAAATGGGGTCATTTTTGCTGCAGTATGGAAGGAAGTGTTATACCACCATTCAGCGAGAGGTAACCACTTGACCCATTGTGTTTGTTTATCAGATACAAAACAACGAAGATATCCTTCCAAACATTTATTTACTATCTCAGTTTGACCATCAGATTGAGGATGATAAGATGAGCTATGAGCTAATTGAGTACCCAAACAAGAAAATAACTCCGTCCAAAAATTTCCAGTAAAAATGGGATCTCTATCGCTCACAATAACCCTTGGGATTCCATGTAGCTTTTGAATTCTATCCATAAATGTAGTAGCAACTGTACTTGCTTTAAATGGATGAGATAATGCACAAAAGTGTGCATACTTGGTAAGTCTATCAACTACCACCATGATGACACTCTTTCCTTTGGACTTAGGTAAACCCGTGATAAAATCCATTGAAATCTCCTCCCAACGTTGACTTGGAATGGATAAAGGTTGTAGAAGTCCTGGGGTCTTAATTGTTTCCACTTTATTCTGCTGGCACACCAAACATTCCGCCACAAACTTTCGAATATCAGATTTAAGGCCATCCCAAAAAAATTCTTTCTTCACCCTGTGGTAAGTTTTTAAAAATCCTGAGTGTCCTCCTAAAGGAGAAGAGTGCAATTCCAGAAGAATCTTTTGTTTTAGTTGGGAATTCTTACAAAGATATAAGCGATCTTTGTACCATAAGGAATCATTTTTCCAACTAAATGTATCAGATGTACTAGGATCTTGCCGCAACTTTTGAATGAGTGTCCATACTTCTTTTTCCTTCTTCCATTCATCTCTTGCTTCAGTTATCCAATCTGGTTGGATAATAGAAATGGCACAAAGCAATGCTTCCACCTCTTCATTCTTTCTTGAGAGTGCATCTGCAACAACATTAAGCTTTCATTTTTTGCAGATTATTTCAAAGTCATAACCCAACATCTTTGTGACCCATTTTTGCTGCTCTTCTGAAGATAGTCTTTGTTCCAAAAAGTGTTTAAGACTATCATGATCAGTTTTTACCTTGAAGTGTCTTCCCATTAGGTAAGTTCGCCATTTCTTTAGTGAATGCAGTATTGCTAACATTTCCTTCTCATAAATAGGTTTTTGTAAATACTTTCCTTTGATTGGACGACTTTCAAAAGCAATGGGTCTTCCTTCCTGCATTAAAACTGCACCAATTCCATTTCCTGAGGCATCACATTCCACAATAAAGGTTTTTGTGAAGTCTGGCGTAGCTAAGACCGGTGCTAGGCACATTGCGTCTTTAAGATGTTCAAAGGCCTTAGTTGCTTCAGGAGTCCATGAAAATGCATCTTTCTTCAATAATGTTGTTAGAGGTGCTGCTATTCTCCCATAATTCTTAACAAACTTGCGATAATACCCTGTTAACCCGAGAAATCCTCGCAACTGCTTTATGGTTGTGGGGACTTTCCATTCTTAATGGCTTTAATTTTGTTAGGGTCTACTTTAACACCCTCGTGAGATACAATATGACCCAGATATTCCACCTCTTGTACTCCAAAGAAACATTTGGATTTTTTGCATATAATTGTTTCTCCTGCAATAGTTTGAGCACCCCGTCAACATGTTCAACATGATCCTTCCAAGACCTATTGTAGATTAGTATATCATCAAAAAATACTAGCACAAATTTTCTAAGGAAGGGTTTGAAAATGGAATTCATCAACCCTTGAAATGTAGAAGGTGCATTGGTAAGGCCAAAAGGCATGACCAAAAATTCATAATGACCTCATGAGTTCGAAATGCTGTTTTTGGAATATCTTCAGTCTTCATTCTAATTTGATGATATCCTGAACGAAGATCCAACTTGGTAAAATAAATTGCTCCATGTAATTCATCCAATAATTCATCAATCACAGAATGGGAAATTTATCTTTAATGGTGAGCTTATTGAGCTCCCTATAATCCGGACACATGCGCCATGATCCATCCTTCTTGTGTACCAATACTACAGGAGCAGAGAAAGAACTTTGACTAGGTTGAATTATACCCGCCTGTAACATTTCTGCAATCATACGTTCAATTTCGCTCTTTTGGAAGTAAGGATATCTATAAGGCCTGATGTTTGGAGGAACACTTCCTGGAATCAAATGAATAGCATGATCATGATCACGAATAGGTTGGAGTCCTTTGGGAGTTTCAAACACCTTGGAATGATTGTCCAAGACTTGTTGGAGATCTGCAGAAATAGATGATTTTGATGTCGGAACTTCTAGTGAGCATAATTGTGCAATTACTCCTCGTTGTTGTTTCTTTAGAAGCTTTGTCATGACATTAGAGCTTATTATCCTTCCCGGCTTCCCTTCAATACCCCGTAATTCGACTTCCTTTCCTTCTGAAAAAAATTTCAAGAAAAGTTCTTGAAATTAAAAGCTACCGTCCCCAAAGATTGTAACCATTGTACTCCTAGTACAACATCAGCACCTCCCATAGGAATGGAAAGCATTGGACTAGTCAATACATATTCCCCCATGGTTAGTTTGATATTATGGCATTTTCTAGAGCAATTTATAGTTCCTCCATTTGCAACCATCACTTGACATTCTGGTGCTGGGTATAGGAAACAATTTAATTCCTTGGCTACCTTATAATGAATAAAATTATGGGTGCTACCCGAATCAATCAACACTATTACCCTTTTCTTTTTTATATGTCCTTCTATCTTGAGAGTTTGAGGAGTGGTAATTCCTGCCAGTGCATTACACGATATGGTCGGATTCATTTCTTCCTCTTCTAGGGGTGGTTCCCGGTGTATATCCTCTTCTTGTTCATTTTCTTCTTCTTCTTCACAATCTATGTAAAATAATTTCTTCTCAGCACACTTATGACCTTTAGTGTATTTGCTATCACAACTGTAGCAAAGCCCTTTTGCTCTTTTTTCTTCCAATTGTTGTGGTGTCAACCTTGTAGGTTGTGGAAATCTAGGCGTAACAACACTTCCTTCTTTATAGAATTGAGTGGTAGGCTTCCTTGTCGCCATTATTTTACATTCAACTTTTCTTTCCAACCTGAATGCCTTCTCCAATGAATCTGGTTCCAAAATGCGAACTTCATGTTGGATATTATCCTTTAAAGTGCCTATGAAGAGATCGATCCTCTGTTCCTCTGGAATATCAGTTACCCTTATATTCAATTTTTGGAATTCCTCAATGTGCTGCCCCACTAAACCCTTTTGTTTGAGATTTATCAATTGGCTAAAGAAGGTGTTGCTCTTTGTATCCTCATAATGTGCTATCATTTCCTCCGTAAAAATTGATCAAGTGACAATTTTTTTACGGGAGCAAAGCCATTGATACCATACAAATGTATTTTGTTCTAAATGTAAAGTTGCAATGCATACCTTTTGTGTGTTTTGCACGTTATAGAGATCAAAATATTGCTCCATCTGTAGTATCCATGTTACAGGATCCTTTCCATCAAACTTCCTCATATCCATTTTTGGAATATGGTGGTTCTTCCCGCCAACATTAGAGTTTATGAAATCACGATTGACATTGATTTTTTTCTCATCATAAGGCTCTTCTACTATCTTTTCACCATTAGAAAACATTTATTGTATCAACTTTGTCAAACCTTCGATGTCTGTTTTTAGATCATTATTCATGTTTTCCATCTTAGCTTCCATGCCAGCTTCCATGCCATCAATCTTAGCTTCCACGCCATCCATCTTAGCTTCCACGCCTTTCTTCAAAACTTCCATTTCATTTTTTGCTGCTCTTTGCAAGAGTGAAATTTTTTGCACTTGCTCTTGTAATTTTGATAGATCATGTTGCAATTCTTCATCTTCATGAGTCATAGTAGAGCCTTCTGAAGGCTTAATGGGTGTTGAATTATTTTTACGGGGCATTTTTTAGAACCCAATACCGATATCTATTCTACAATTTGCCCTTGGAATCAATTCAAATTGATTTTTCAAACAAGACTTATGCAATTCGGAAAAAAAATACACACCTTTTTCTTGCTTTTGAGGAGCTCAATATTGAAATTGGATTATATTTGTGATTGTAAAACTTCAATATTTTATTTTTGGTACCAACGTATCCCTCTGAATTATTTTTTGAATGCCAAAGGTCTGACCTAATTTGGATTCTCCAAGACAAAGTTGTGTCCAATCTCCCACAATGACCTAATTATGGACAGGTTCAGTAGAACGAACTTGTACGACTTGCCACGTGTCACCGTTTCATCCTTTTGTCTCGAAATTTATAGCCACAAAACTACCGTGTACTCTCAACCACTCTCGCCGCACTCCTATCCGATTCCCGAGAGAGTTATTGAAATTTTCCCACGATCAACACTTTGGAGATGAAATTCAGGATCCTGAAAAAGCACTACCTTCCACAGATCATATCTCCAAAAATGTTGTGAAACAATCTCTGAAAGTTTTTAAAAAATTTCATCAGGATTTCAGCTTCACACCATACGAATTTCAGATTCTGAACCTTTGTAGAAAAAAAATTATAGCGCAAATGCCACGATGACCTGTTTAGGAGCCTAAAAAAAGACCTAACTTCCACAGATCATATCTCCGAAAATATTGCAAACCAAGCTCTAAAATTTTTAGAAAATCTTCCTCAGGATTTTGGCTTCACACCCTAAAAATTTTAGCTTCTGAAACTTCGTAGAAAAAAGTTATAGCGAAAATTCCACGATGACCTGTTTGGAGCAGCGAAACCCTAGAATCCAAACCTCTGATACCAAATGTTGTGTAACCAACTTACAAAAATAGAAGAAAAGAGATATCAACGCCTAGAAATAAGCCACTTCAAGGGGGCAACCTCCAATACATTACATGAATGAACAATTCTTGGATGATACAAATGACAAAACCTCCTTTCTATATATAGGAGTCCATGGGGCCACAATGTAATCCTAGCTGACTTAACAATAATAATGTAAGGGCACAATAATAACAATATGGGGGTTACAGGGGTACAACAATAACAATAAGTGTTTCAGCACTTGTTAGCCACCTATAATATTTTGTTATACCAAAAGGTGGCTACGACTTTTTGAGCCTCCAAGGAACAAATTTTATCACTAAAAATTGTTGGCTCTTGAAGACTCCTTGAAGGCCTCATGCCTCTGACCGAAATCTTCATATACTATTTCCATTTCATACTCTGAAATTATGCTATTTCATAAGAAGAGACTGCTGAAGAGCCATCATTTTCGCCCTTCTCCCACTCAAAACTAACCTTCATATGCTTCCCTTTTTCCCCATAAAATCCCCTTTGTTTTCATGATTCATTTTCTCCCCTTCATGAAAATCACTCTTATTGAGGTTGAAGACTCATTCTTTAGCTTTACCAAAACCCCTCAAATAACCCATAGGACTTTATAATAAAGACTTTATGTTATAAAGCCCTACCCTTCTAACCACTTCCCCTTTTTCATACCCCGCCATACGTTATTATATAAACTTTATTATAAATTTCATATCATATAATATATGGCCCACCGCTTATCGCAAATCGCAATCTCGCATTATCGCATTTTCCATGGTTTTTCCAGTTGACCCATCACAAAAACTTGCGATGCGATCATTCCGCCTGATCGCAAATCGCGTAATCGCAATTTCGCATTTCGTTGTTTACGTCCATTTGATCCATCGCAGATATTTGCGATGCGATTCGATCGCATCGCAAATATTTGCAATGCGACCGCCCGATCGCAGTTTCTCTTCGTCGCATAATCCGCCCATCACATATTCCCTCCTCCATCGCAAATCGCAAATCGCATTTTTCGTGAAACCCCTGATCACTCATCGCAATTATTTGCGATGTGATTTTGCGATCCCTATTAACCTCCTCTGTATAAAGTCTCCACCGTTGGATGCAGCCATCCAACGGTCCCAATCTTTCACGCCTTCCGAAGCAGTTTTAACCTAAAAACGCAGGATTTCTTAATTACTTTTGTGTTTTGCAGGTGTTTTTGGTTTTCCAGTATATAATGAAGGAGAGCCGAGGGTTGGGAAAGACGTTTCCTGTGCCTTCGAGCTATCACAGAGAACCATTCACAGGGTTAAATTCAAATGATTTATCAACGTTTCATGAGCGTTGATAGCATAAAGAGCCCTGTGCGGCCCTGCACATCGACAAGACACTGTTTTATTCAAAATAACAGTTAAAGAGTATCAATTTTTGAAGATAAAGCACAGCAGATGAAGATTGAAGACAGTTTTACGGGGATTACGGCTAAGACGGTCATCAAAATCCTAATCCCCAACTCAAAACACATTTTAAAAAAAACCTAAAGTGTTTTATTAGACAGAAAGCCTCCACCGCCACATCTTGAGGCAAATTGATTCCTCAGCTACCACAGAGCCACCTGTTGCCTCAAACCTTTCAAAGCAGAGGCCAAAGTTATTGAAGAAAATCAGATTTTCGCCTCAGCGCAGCCAGGGAGTTACTTCTGCCAGGAAGTAAATGCATAAAAATCTGCAGAAGTTACTCCACACAGCGCACAAAGCCTCAAAGTCAAATAAAGATCCCACCGAGCTTTGATATTAATTGTAAAAATTAATACAGTAGTCCACCTGTACACTTCTCCCTTGAGCCCCTCAACAGGCCGAGAAGTCTTGAACCTGTATTAATTATCCTGAGAGATCTTTCCTCGGATCTTTTCTCCTCATTCTTCTATAAATACTTCTGTAGAAGATGAGAAATTGTTGGTCACTGCATATCTATAGCATGTAAATAGTTTTCTGAAGCTACTGTAAGCTCTGTTTGTAAGAGAAAATACCTAAGTTGAGCTGAGAAGCCTGAAACTGTAAAGAACCATTGGACTTGAAGATTGTAACTGGTTTGGAACATCAATGCAAGCTGATTTATGGGATCCTGATCTATGTTGACGGTGATGTTATTCTCCTTGTAACTTGTTGTTTTATTTCTATTTTCATTTTGTTTCATTTTCCACTATAAAGACCAGTTTAAACAGGGTTAGGACCTACTGTATATCAGTAACCTTCTCTGGCTGAGAAACCTTTATTTAAATGTTTTCTTTCAATTTGTTTATTGAGGAATTATTTAATTCAGTTTAGACATAGGAATGCTGGCGTTCCCTCGTCTTATTGTCGTAGCTAAATATTATTTTTGAATGTTACTTTTTGCATATGTTGTGTGAGGATGAACTGGAAGGAAGATATGGTTAGCCCTGGTCCCAGACTTGTCTGCATAACTGTCTGATTGTTTCCCTTGGAATGTGTTAAAAGCTGGCTAGTTTAGAAGCACTTACCAGATCTTAGACCATTCTGTGTTATCTTTGTGTTTCCCCTTGTTTTGTATGTTTTCTATTGAAAGTGTGTCAAAGGCTGGCTAGTTTAAAAGTACTTCCCAGATCCTAGTCTGCTTTCATGTCCTTCTTAAGTGTTTGTCAAAGGCTGACTGGTTTAAAAGTACTTATCAGATCCTAGGCTGCTCTTCGTTCTGCATCTGTTTATTTCCCCTTCTTGATGTATCACTCCATTCCATAAATCAAACTTTAAAGAGATCCTTAGACATAGATGACTTGCCCCATGGACCACTCTTGCCTCTTGCTACTCCAATTAAAACCCTATTATGACTCCATAGCCCAATGGATTGAAGTTGTTTCTTGCCTATCTTCTTAGCTGAATCAATTTTCGCTTTCATTCATCTTCACCCTTCATTTAGACTTCCTTCACCTTCATTTATCTTTGTCCAACCAAAGCAAACAAAACCCTTGGACTTTATAACTAGCCTAATATCATTACCTCAAACTTCAAAGACAATATCCATCTTTGTACATATTGGAGAGATCCCTCTCCGGATTCAGGAGGGCTAGATCCTAGGATCCCAAAGTTGGTTGAAACGATGTTAACTCTGTGATCGGACTTTTTGCCAATCTTGCTTATTACAGAGACCTAAAAACACTAACAACAATAAGGGACTATACTAGTAATATAGGGACCTAACAAGAATACAAGCTTATCTGAATCAGAGACACTAGATTAGCTATCCTAGACAACCCCGAGGGGTTTAGGAGGAAAATGCACCTGATGGTGCCGATGTAA
>JAXQQM020072961.1:0-25802 GCA_034641835.2 Pinus albicaulis
AATCTAACATGACTAGTAGGCATGTATAGTAGCTAGCACTCTTGAAGTGTAGCCCATCATAGATCTCTTCATATCATGTTTTTATTAACGGGTTAATTCATCCCCATTTGGGAGGGAATCCTCACCCATTTCATGTTTATTATTTGGTTTCCTAAATGATTCTGAATATCCAAATTTTAGAAATATAACATTTTGTCAAAATTGTGGTTTTAATTTGTAATATTCCTACTTAGCCTAAGCTAAGAGGAATATTCATTTTTTTTTTTACTTTCTGTTGCATGAATAAATGAATAAAGGAGGACATGTAAAAATCCTGAAAAGACTGAATAAATCAATGCCCATGTGAACACAGATAAATCAGGGCCATGTAAATAAATCACTTGCAGGTGTGAAAGGGGTTTGAGCTGTGAGACTGGGTCAACCTTGACCAAATCTACAGCGTTGTCTAGGTTCAATGTATCTCATGAAGGGACAGCACAGTTCTAGAAGGAGGCCCCTCATGTGAAAGGAGCTAACTCATCAAGGTGGTTTAGGGTTTGCAAAGGATTTAATCTTATAAAAGGAAGGGGAAGGTAGCAAGAGAATGTTGTTGATTGATTATATTTCTGAGTAAATTGTCTACTTAGACAAATGCTATTCTCTGTTGTTTAGTAGAGAATTGTGATGCTTAGCACTTGGAGTTCCTATGCAGGGATTTCACCTTTTCCTTTGAGGATTCTTGGAGGATTATTTGTTGATTTGATCCACTATCAGGCTTGAGGCCAAGCTCTACTTTCAATTGCAGCGTAGATCCAGTGAGGGTTTTTCTGCGTTTGCAAGCTGCAAAAAGTGGGATTCTAGATTTGCAGAGATCTGGCTTGTTTTGGGAGCCTCTTCTCATGGAGTGTGTCTTTTAACCTCCTAGAAGAGTGCCTCTCTTGTTTGTACCTCAAATCTGTATCTTGGCAGCTGGCCATCTATGTTATTCAAGCTATAACACAATTTTCATTGAGGAATTGTGTTATTTTCATATGAGATTCTTCAGGGTGTTTTGGTCCCAGTTTTGATGAGAGATCTCTGGTGCTGGGCTTTGCCTTTCACTTTGGTGATCCATGGTTTAGCTTGATGATCCATGTTCTGTTTAGATCTAATATATTGTAATGTCAAGTTATATTCATAAATTACTGCAGCATTTTATAGATTTTCAACTTAAAACTCAGATCTACTCTTGTTTATGCATGATTTGGTCAAAACCCCAAGGGGATCTTGTAAATAAGACTATCTAGCTTCCAGATCTGAAATAGATCTGATGTTTTGTACACAGATCTATCCTAGATCTGAGTTGTAATATTCAGCTATTGCAGCTCCTCAAAATAATGATTTTGAGCCATTTCTGCATTTATATATGTGTTGCGGCCTTCTTTTCTGAAGATTTCTTGCTATATTGTCTCATGTATTCTACTGTATATTGAAAGAGCTTCATTATAATTCTTATTTGTTGCTGTATATTCATAATTTAATCATATTTGATGGCCTCCTACTCATACTATCCAAGACTGCGTTATTTCTGAAGCATTTTGTTGTGCATAGCTGCAACCCCTCTTGTAGGGTGCTTTTTAGCTAGACTAAGTGGTGGGAGATTTGTTTACCACACCTAGTTTGATTTGTTTTTTATTCTCTTTTGGATCTAGACTCCAGATATGTTGATATAAGGGATCCAAGGGTTTTAAACTCATTTCTGTGCATCAATCTCCCAGGAGTGCGTTATTTCAGCAAGCTTGTTGTGTTATTCCAGATTTGGAATATTACATAATTTGCTTGAGTATTACTTCAAAGTCTACCTACCGCAATCATTGTTGATTTGTTTTAAATTTGCTTCCTAATCCCTTCATATCTGGATCCACCAAAGATAGAAATTATATAGATATATGCATCATTGTATTTGAAGATATTCCAATACGAAATATGGTGAACAACAATCTTGACCTTCATATAGTCTAGGAACCTATTGCTGGTAGATGTTGTCATAGCTATCATGCTATATGATTGATGGATGAACCTGGATTGTTGAAATTCTTCCATCTTCACAAACAAATCCCATTTTTTTTTAGTTCAATGCAATATAAAACCACAAGTAGATCATTCTCCATCCCATTTCCTTATTTCTAGCATTTTCATGGGATTATATTATAGCCTGAAATATAAAGTACCCGAGAAAGTGTTCAACATGTAGCAATGGTGATGCTACAATATTGTAGTTGTAAATATAACTTCATAATGATTGAAATGGCATCTGCTTTAATTCATTCCAAGCATTTAAGTTGAATGAAATAATTATGTTGATCTCCTCATGGTGACATTTTTCGACCCTCACCAATGTCCTTTTTTCTGGTAGTGAATACTACTCATTTTTATTTAAAAAAAAAATTGACTATTGTAGAGATTTAATACAAAATATGTATTGCCTCGATTATCCTAATCTAATTATTATATGCCACTGTTAAATACAAAATCATTTCTACAAAATATTTACAGAATTTGAACAATAATCGCCAATCACAATATCATGAAGAAAGATCAATCACACATAACACAGATAATTTTACCGGGAAATCATAAAGCTAAAAACCCCACTATCGTATATTATGTATATATCATGAATCATGAAACAATTACACACAAATCTCTACTCCAAGAGCTCTCAGTACATCATACAATTGTCTCACACTGCCATGCAAAAATTGGCAAATTCCTTAGCCAATTTACTGCCTCTAGATAGCCTGCCTCCACTGCACAAACCCTGAAAGAATGGAATCCTGCTTGCCTTGACTGTGCAATCCTCATGGGTACATCCAATGCATGTGTGCAACCACTAATGTCACAAATGATAGTCAAATATGTCCCTTTCACCTACATCTCAACTAGGTCTCCACTGGATCTGACATGCATGTAGTTAATAGTAGTGAATCTTCAGTTGCATGTGAGACCATTGATTGTGAATTAATTAATAATTAATTCACTTGATCTCTCACTAGTGTCTCTTCAGTTACAACTAGCACAACAAAGTTTAACTCACTTAACTGAGTTAAACTAATTTACAACTTTCATAACTACACTTCCAACTCTGTTACAACTTCGAATCACTCAGTTACAACTAATTCCACTTGCATGTCCCACCAACCAACCACTCAACTCGAAATTCCTATAGCTAACTAATTTTCCACTTCAGTTAACTATTTCCAAGTGCTCATTGAGAATAGATTATTGTTTATTGTCCAACTAATATTAAGGGATAATAATAGCCGACATGCATCTATAAATAGACATGCAATCTATAAATAGAACTTGCACATACATCTATAAATAGACCTCATATATAAATAGAATTTTCTCATGCATCTTACAGTGCTATAACAAACCTCTTCTTATTTAGTATTATCACTAATACTAAATAAGTGGGGGCCCTTAGTCAAAAAAATTTAAAAATCGATTAGTACTTGTATTTCCTTTTTCAATAAAACTTAATATCATAAACTTAGGAGAATACCCCTTGAAGAATCTTAAAAAGCTTAAGTTTTATGATAAGGTAGGATAAAATTCCTTAAATAAATATCGCCTCGCAAAAAAAAGGTAATGAATACCTCCTTACAAGCGGAATTCTAATATTGCGAGATCGCAATGCGAAACTACGCACTAAAAACATTAATCGCATCGCATGCCTCAAATATCACTTACGCTGAAAAAACTCAAACCGCCGATATGCGATGGCACATATCGCAAATCTTGTTTCGCAGAAAAACACATTAACGGATGTTTGTCATATGCTACGCTCCAGCGATTTTGCGATATTGCGATATAGCGATTTTGCGATATTGCGGTATTGTGATATTGTAATTCCACGAGATTGCGATATAGCAATACTGTGATCTGCGATATTGCGAAGCAAATCGCAGATCGCCTTATCGCGGATCTTTAGGGCTCATTGTACGAAAAAAAATTTCCATAAACCAAGGCCTGGTTATGCGCTTTAATGTTAATCAATGATTTAGTTGTCAATCATTAATGAAATATGGTTTTGTTCTGATCGAAGAGCCATTTCACGTAAGGTGGTATATTTTATATGTCTTCGGCATTTAAAAGCTTTCCCATCACCTTTTTCTTATCATTATTCTCACCTCATTTGTAAACTACAGGAACGAAGAACAGAAAACTATACAAAGCAGTATTCAGGATATTATGGGAAAGAAAGACAAAACTCCAAGTTCTGAAGACAAAGAAATGACGCCCTTGTATACAGACACCTCCTGTAATAAATATGCTAGTATTACTACTTGGGAAGGCATGTATAGTCTACTTGAGGAAGGGAATCCCAGAATAATGGAGGTTATAGCTAGTGCAGGCTCACATGGGTCTTCTGAGGCGTCTATTACAGAGCTAGCTTGCTCATTCTTACACCGGATAGCGGCGAGGCCCAAAATTCTTCCATATACGGATATGGTTAAATGGGTACTAGACAGCACTGACATCACAAACAGACAATTTAAGACTCAGGGTCAAGAACTCATTGGCTCATTCACTCCACAAGATTTGAGACTCATGTATCATTTACCAGAGCCACAGGCGACTTACAACAAACAGTTCATGGAGAAGTTTGCTAAAGAAAATGAAAACCTGGCAGAATGCACCAAGGACTGGTCAAGGAGGGACGAACCACTAAAAAATGATAAACATGGTATGTATAGTACTGGTTCTCTCACCTCCCCATATTGCTTTGCTGCTGCTATGCTTTGTAGACTTTTTGGGAAGCCAGACATTAATAAATTTTCATCTGAATGGCTACCATTTTTGAATGCCGCCATTAATGCTACTATTGTGGATTGGGCTAAGATATTATCTGACAACTTAGCCACAACCATTTTGAATTACCAGTCTAAAAGAACTGTTTCTAAGAGAATTTATCCCCCTTTCTACTTATCTGCATATGTGATGGATCCAATCTATTATATTTCCAAGTTTCCTTTAATGGGTTGGAAATGGACGACTCAAGACCCCTTACCCATTCATATTTATCATAAAGAATTGTGGGATTCCAAGTTCACTCTATATTTTTATAAGATTTGTCATGGAATCATGTTGCCCCTGTACAAAATGTTATATGATAAAGATGCTCCAAGATTTTCTCCCGAAGCAGAGGTAGATATACTCCCTGTCGCGAGATGGTTCGGAGAAGAACTGTTTACATATGTCAGGGTATTTGGAAGTCTCGCTTCCCCTCATGTCTTACCTTTGTATGTTCCTGATAAACTCATGGCACGAGAAATTGCTTATCAAACCTACGGAGAAGGAGGTTTGACTAAAGATTTGAAGGACAAAAAGAAGGCTATTTGGCCACAATTTCCTGTGGCCTGTGGGGCCTTTTCACTATTTGATGTAGGCCATGCATTCAAAGAAGTAAACAACATAACATGTCTACGATTGTTCAAATTTCCAAGAAGACTGTTCGACCCTTATGATATTGCTAAAGATTTCACTACTGCAGTCAAAATAAAGGTGTTTTCTAAAGAAGATGATCTTTTTGATGACATGTTCCAAGAGAAAGGTACACTTAAAGAGGTTCTACATTCGGCCCAAATGCGATTTCCTCCAGCAGAATTTCAAGAGTTCAAGATATACAGGGAAAGGAGGTTAGCTAATATCCCTTTGGATAAATTACGCTTGGAACCCATAAGAGAACCAACTCCCAGTATTAGTCTCAGTGTAAGTTCAGGCACAGATAGATCTAAATCTAAGTGCGGGAGAGAAACGTCAGAACACTCTAAGAGGTCTGAAAGTGACCGTGGTAAAAGTGAAGGGTCAGTAAGGGATACTGCCCAGTCAAAGGAGCTCCCACAGAAACAGGTTTTGACCTCTTCACAGCTAGATCCTCCCCCTCTCATCGTCCAGCCACCATCAGTCAGAACCAAGCTAGATAAAGAATGGGATACATTTAATGATTTAATTAATATTGAAGGACAGAGCACAAAGACACCTGTGAGTAATGTACGAGCAACAAAAGATATAGTCACAGGAACAATTAGCAATGTCTCAGAAATGGAACATATTCCCATTACCCCATCCTCTAAACTTATGCTCAAAATAGAGGAAATTCCTCCTCTTGATGTATTTTATAGTCCACAACACAAGGCAGTAGTGAGAAGACAAAGAAAGAAAAGGAAATTGGAAAATGTGCTCTCTCATGATGTAGAGCAATTAGACATCCTATGGAAAGATCCTACCACCGATCCCACTGAAAATCTCACCAAATTATCTCAGATCGCAAGAGCATATGCCTCTGCGACCATTGATAAAGCATTTGAGGTACAACAACTACTGAAAGAGAAAGAAGATCAAATACAAGTTTTGCAGCAACAACTGCAACAAGCCAATGCCAACAACGAAGCACAGAAACAGCTTGAAAGATTACAGCAGTACTTCTAACAAATGCAGATAGGGTACCATAACAGTTTGGCTGAAAGAGAAAAACAGTTACAGGTTATGCAAGAGATGCACAAGGATGATCCTAAGCTTACAGAATTCATCACAGAATCCATTTCCTTAAATGATCAACTACTGCAGCAATAGGAAGCATTGTGCCAAAGAATATCACAGTGGAACTCTTATTGCGAAATAAGCGATAAAATCACTAATCAAGTCGTAGACTTACGACATGATTACAATTTAATTGATAAAAGAGTTACCGAATATTTGGCTTGGCAAGAAACAGAGGAGGGGAAAAGAGTAGGTGCACCAATAATCAACGACAATCACAAAGAAATGCTCTTTAACAAGTGGGATGCACAAATCAAGAAAGCAGAGCAAGCGGCAGAAGAAGCAGCCACAGCAGCAAACAGTGTTATTGACTGCATAAATGAAAATTTTCACAAGGCAAATCTGATCTCAGAAACCACTCCAGGGTATCTACCGAAAGTACATCAACTGCAAACAGGCTGGAGACAAAAGGCTCAAGAAAAGGCAGAATCAATCAAAAGATTAACTAAGTTAAATTGGGATTCTTACTGGGCGTATTTGGTAAAACCACACAGCCAGTGCATGACTCTCAAATGTATCATCAATTCTGCCGAGAAGATGGTGCCACCTCTTGCCGATTCCGTTTTCGCAGGACAGTTAAAGTCAAAAGTCGGCCAACCAACTCTTCTCAAACAAATGCTGAATGCTTGCGATTTCAAGGAACAGATACACAAATAGTTAGTTGTTAGTTTTAATTTTAGACTCAGTGTTAGTATTAATTTTGCTTTATTTTTTCCTGAAATGAGGACGGTCATTTAAACCGTATCCTACATTTTTGTAATAAATTATTTTTAGATTTAGTTAGTAGTATTTAAACCCTTCTCATGCATTTAGAGAAGGGTCCTAAAATTTGTCAAAAACTTGTCCTCAGAACATGCACTTTTGCACCCTCCGAGGAGGTTTTGATGAATGAATGGAACATGATTTATTGATATCTGCGTTTAATATCTACTAATGATGTTGCACTTTTGTACTCTTAGTGGATGTTGGATTAAGAAGAGATAAGTCATTATTGCTTGAAACTCATGAGTAGAACTAGTTATAAATGGTACTTTTATCTCTTAACTATTTCTGCCTTTGTGTTAAAGTGATATTCATGTTCAGTTGTTTATATATTGATGCTTGAATGCTTGAGTTATCATTTGGCACTTCTGTACGGTGATAGCTATTTATTTATGCTTAATATATGAGTAGCTTATTATGCGATATGTTTTTCACAACTGTTTCGTCTAACTTTTTATACGAAGTGGTTTATCTCCATTGAATTCTTTTCTCATAACAGTTGAACGATCTTTATTACCAATTGTTATTTGAAATCATTTTAGATCGCATAACGGAAAGATTACATCCTGGGTTAGTATAGAATTAGATATTTATGTTTATTAGAATACAATTGCATGTTATTAGATTAGAGTTAGAATAAAAGCATTTCACTTAGGAACTTTTAGAAAGGAAATATCAATTCTCAACACACACACACACACATATTGGGAAACTGGTCCCATATCCCTAGTCAGACCCACTATACCAAACAGAAAAGGAGCTGCTAACCAAGGTCCGGACCGAGTGGGTATCCCCCTTGTTGTAGACCTGATTTTCGGGGCTTCAACATATTTGGCGCTATAAGGAGGGCCCAAAACTATGAATGGCAAGTAAGTCAAAATCTAAATACCATTATGAGAGTAAATCACCCTCACCATCTCCCTCGACTTCCCCATCGCACTTAAAATCTTTAAATTTAGAGCTAGAAGTCGAGAGAACAACAGTCGCTGCCACAAACCCTGACTTTTCAGAAGAATCTGCTATTGAACCTCCTGAAGTTGAATCTTTGATCCATAAACTTCAGCGATTTTCAATATCACCTCAAAGATCTGATAAATCTCAAGGCAGTGTGGCTTCGCAATATAACCCTACTCATCCTCTCACCATATTACAGAGTGAAAAGTTTGCTGTTCAGCCAACCGAGTTACCTCTACCTACAAGGAAGAGAGTAAGGAAATCACCTAAAGGGTCTGATAGCGAGACTCTTTCATCATCATCATCCATCTCAACCTCTTCACCGCGAAGTCAACCATCCACCCCTCCACTTCAGATTATTGTCCGTCAGTCCACTGGAACTTCCACATCTCATTCTTAAACATCTGGAATCGTAACATCCTCATCTTCCCTACCGCAGGGATCATCTTCTGTGCTTTCCTCTGTTGGTAGTTCAGCGATGCCCCAGTCTCCATGGAATAACCCAGGGGCAGTCTCAATGCCTGCGCCCTTGAGTCAAATACCGACCCATCCTGAAAAATGGCTGCCTAAGTTTAATCCTGAAGCAGGCATGCTAGCAGAAGAACATATTAATAACTTTATGTTGTCCATAAATCTCAATGGAGTTACCAATGAAGACGCTGTCATCCGAATTTTTCCCTATACTCTACAAGGAGCAGCCGGATCATGGTATTTCTCATTACCATCTAGATCTATCACTAGTTGGGATATCTTCCAAGATCAATTTTTGACTAAGTTCGGTGATGATAGGTCTACGGCGACACTGATCAATGACCTGTCTAACCTTAGGGTCGAGTCAAAAGAACCTATCAAAGATTTTAATTCACGTTCAATAAACTATTAAATAAAATTCCTACTGCTTCCAAGCCTAGTGAAGAAGTGCGAAGTGAATGGTACATTTCTGCTTTACCATCAAACATAGCAATCTTTGTTGATAGGGCTAACAAAACAACTTTAGCTGACAATATGAAGGAAGCAATACCAGTAGAGAAACATATCATAGCCCTAGAAAAGAAAAACGCGATAGAGGAACGAAAATCCAAGAAGGTTACTTTTAAGGAAGACCCCAAGAAAAAACAATCGAAAGATCCATTCGATTTAGAAGGATTGCAGAAAGTTCTGAAAACCATGTCCAACGAAATGGTTGACATTAAGAAACAAGTGACAGAAACATCTTCTAAAAAGCCGTACAAGCCTTATAGAAGAAACCCTTCAACCAATTCAAAGCCGCCAAATGCTATCACAAGTGCTGAATCAGAAGAAGAAGAAGAGGAGATTGCTACTGAAGAAACTACCGATGAAGAAGAAGTTGTAGAGGTACAAGGTATGTGGGATTTCATCCTCCCAGATGAAGAAGATCAAGAGGCATCCCCGGTTAGCACTCGAAGTAGAAATCAACTTGATCCTCCTCAACCTACTCCTAAGCCAAAGAGCGCAAGCTCAATGACTAAGGATAAAGTTGCAGCCAAGAAAACGACATCCAAAGCAACTCAAACTAGCCCAGTCCAAACAGATTCATCAACTCCATCAAAAACACTGATCGTTTCGGATGAAATGGAGTATAATATCATAGAAGACATGAAGAAGACTAGGGCTAACATCACTTTTTATGAATTGAGCAAGTTAAAACACCAACAAAAGGTACTTTTGAAAGAATTACATGCTGTACCAGAAAAACCTTTTTCCGCCCCTGTAATCTCTCAAGCTTCCCATGAAATGGGAAGACCTCCAACTAATGTGATTAATAAAATTGATCTAGAAAATATCGCTTTAATTGGAGGAAGGTCGAGATCTCATACTCCCCCATTTCTTCTTACTTATGAAGTTTTCAATAAAAATTTGCATAATTGCTTAGTGGATTCTGGAGCTTCATCTAATATTTTACCAAAATCAATATGTGCAAAGTTGAACATTCAACCACAAAAATCTTTTGTGCGCATAGTTCAGCTAGATCAATCGCAAGTTGAAGTGATCAGCGAATTAAATCAGGTTACCATAAGGTTGTCATCTAATCCAAAGGTATGTCAAGTTATCGACATTTTAGTTGCAGATATTCCAGAATTTTATGGCTTAATTCTTAGCAAAGATTGGTCAGAAAAAATTCATGGATATTTTGCAACTGATTGGTCGCACATGTGGCTTCCTTACAATGGTAAAGCAAATCAGATAAAGGTTGAGCGTGAAAAACATCAGAAATACATAGTAACAAAACTGGAAGGAGAAAATGAACCGGTAGCATACAACAATAATATCATTGGCAACTACTCAGTTGATTCTTTCTTAGGAAATTTTAATGCTCATACTTCACCTTACTTAGAACATTCTGTTTTATCTCAAATAGAAATTTTTTCTCAAACAGATAGTTCTAAATGTATTAATTTTATAGATGCTCCTGTAAATAAATCTTTATTTTGGAAGTTATTTTTTGATGGTTCTAAGTCTAATGAAGGAGCAGGAGCAGGATGCGTGTTGATTAGTCCAGAGGGAAACAAAATTATGCTAACTTGCAGGCTCGAGTTCGATTGCATTAATAATACCGCAGAATACGAGGCTTTAGTCCAAGGATTATACAAAGCAATTGGATTAGATATCAAATATCTACAAGTTTTCAGAGATTCTGAAATTGTAATCAGACAGGTACACAATACTATACATTGTTTATCAGGTCATTTAAAGCATTATCAATCTTTAGTTCAAGATCTGACTGAACACTTTATAGCATTTAATATTTCATCAATCCCCAGACTCCAGAATGCTAGTGTAGACCTCCTAGCTAACGTAGCTTCCAAGCTCATTCCTTCAGAAGACTATAGCCCTGATCGGTTTTCAATAAAACCAATCTCTAGACCCTCGATTCCTGATAACATTACCAATTGGAGGATTTTCAACAATGATCCTGATATTGTAAAATTCCTCACATCTGAAGGATCTTACACCAATCAAATAATTGATGAGGACCAACATGACAAACAATTGTAGCAAGATAGCACTAATAATGCTATGCCAAAGTCAGTAGTCAAGTTAGAAGACCTTTATGATTTGAAAGATCGATTCAAAAGATCTACCAATTCAAAACTACAAAGTTCAACTTTGAACTATGAATTAGTAAATCTAGGAACGGATACCAAACCACAGAATATCAACCTAGGTCTTGGCCTAGCTCCTGAAGAAAAACTAGCGTATGTTCATCTCTTGAAACAATACAAAATTGTCTTTGCTTGGAACTATGATGAACTCTAAACTTATGACACTTCTATCATCCAACATACTATCCCAATGATAAACGATGAAAAACCTGTCTAGCAAAAGCTGAGAAAGATCCATCCCAATCTAGAAAACCAGATCAAATCTGAACTCAATAAGTTATTGAAAGCTAAAATCATTTTTCCCGTTCGACATTCTAAATGGGTTTCCAATATGGTTCCCGTTAGAAAAAATAACGGAGACATTAGAATTTGCATTGACTTTCGAAATCTTAACAAAGCCTACCAAAAAGATAATTTTCCTTTGCCTCCCATGGAGCAAATACTGTAGGCAGTCGCAGGATCATAATTAATGTCCTTCTTGGATGGTTTCTCTGGTTACAACCAAGTATTGGTTCATCCCGATGATCAATTGAAAACCACATTCAGAACTAAATGGGGCACTTACACATATCAAAAGATGCCCTTTGGTCTGATCAACGCTGGTGCCACATGTTAGACTCCACTATGTATCATTTTTAAGTACTTCAGACACCATCTTATCTTATAACCATGGATAACAGCATGATCTCATTATCATTTTCATTTACTTTATCCCAAGGTATATAAAATCCTCTTCTTTATTATATGTTTAATCTGTTTACATATAATTCCATAATACTCTTATATTTTATCATTAATCGAAGTGCATTGTTGCTAACATAAGTCCAAAAGATCGCAGATAAGTTATATGCTTTGCTAGGAACAAGCGGCCGTTGCTGAAACAGCCATTTGCGCTATAAATTATTTTCTACGAAGGTCCAGAATCTGAAATTCATATGGTGCGAAGCTGAAATCCTGAGGAAATTCATAAAAAAATTTCAGAGCTTGGTTCGTAATATTTTTGGAGATATGATCTGTGGAAGGTAGTGCTTTTTCAGGCTCCTGAATTTCATCTTAAAGAGGTGATCGTGGGAAAAGTTCAATAACTCTCTCTCTGGAGATTGGATTGGAGTGCCATCAAAATTGGTCGCAATTACACGGCCTGTAGTTTATTGGCTATCAATTTTAGAGACAAAGGACAAAACAGTGACACGTGGCAAGTCGTACAAGTTCGCTCTACTGAACCAGTCCAGAATTAGGTCATTGTGGGAGATTGGACACAACTTTGTCTTGGAGAATCCAAATCAGGTCAGATCTGTGGCATTTGAAAGAAGCTTCAGAGGGCTACTACAGGGATGAATTTCAGATATTGAATATTTTCAATTACAGAGATAATTCAATTTCAATATCGAGCTCCTCAAAGCAAGTAAAAGGTGTGTATTTTTTTTTCCGAATTGCATAAGTCTTGTTTGAAGAATCAAGTTGAATTGATTCCAAGGGAATCTTGTAGAATAGATATCAATATTTGATTCTAAAATGGCCCCTAAAAAGAATTCAACACCCATCAAGCCTTCAGAAGGCTCTACCATGACTCATGAAGATGAAGAATTGCAACATGATCTATCAAAATTACAAGAGCAAGTGCAACAAATTTCACTCTCGCAAAGAGCAACAAAAAATGAAATGGAAGTTTTGAAGAAAGGCGTGGAAGTGAAGATGGAAGGTTTGAAGAAAGGCATGGAAGCTAAGATGGAAGGCATGGAATTGAAGATGGACAGTTTGAAGAAAGGCGTGGAAGCTAAGATGGATGGCGTGGAAGCTAAGATGGATGACATGAAAGACAACATGGAAAACATGAAGAGTGATATAAAAGCATACATGGAAGGCTTGATGACAAGCTTAAAACCAGAAATGATTCCTAATGGTGGAAATATAGGAGAAGAACCTCATTATGAGAACAAAATAAATGTTAATCATGATTTCATAAACTCGAATGTTGGCGGGAAGAACCACCATATTCCAAAAATGGATATGAAGAAGTTTGATGGAAAGGATCCGATAACATGGATACTACAGATGGAGCAATATTTTGATCTCCATAACGTGCAAAACACACAAAAGGTACGCATTGCAACTTTACATTTAGAACAAAATACATTTGTATGGTATCAATGGCTTTGTTCCCGTAAAAAAATTGTCACTTGGTCAATTTTTACGGAGGAAATGATAGCACATTATGAGGATACAAAGAGCAACACCTTCTTTAGCCAATTGATAAATCTCAAACAAAGGGTTTAGTGGGGCAGCACATTGAGGACTTCCAAAAATTGAATATAAGGGTAACTGATATTCCAGAGGAACACAGGATTGATCTCTTCATAGGCACTTTAAAGGATGACATCCAACATGAAGTTCGTGTTTTGGAACCTGATTCATTGGAGAAGGCATTCAGGTTGGCAAGAAAAGTTGAATGTAAAATTATGGCGACAAGGAAGCCTACCACTCAATTCTATAAAGAAGGAAGTGTTGCTATGCCTAGATTTCCACAACCTACAAGGTTGACACCACAACAATTGGAAGAAAAAGAGCAAAAGGGCTTTGCTACAGTTGTGATAGCAAATACACTAAAGGTCATAAGTGTGCTGAGAAGAAATTATTTTACATAGATTGTGAAGAAGAAGAAGAAAATGAACAAGAAGACGATATACACCAGGAACCACCCCTAGAAGAGGAAGAAATGAATCCGACAATATCGTGTAATGCACTGGCAGGAATTACCACTCCTCAAACTCTCAAGATAGAAGGACATATAAAGAAGAAAAGGGTAATAGTGTTGATTGATTCAGGTAGCACCCATAATTCTATTCATTATAAGGTAGCCAAGGAATTAAATTGTTTCCTATACCCAGCACCAGAATGTCAAGTGATGGTTGCAAATGGAGGAACTATAAATTGCTCTGGAAAATGCCATAATATCAAGCTAACCATGGGGGAATATGTATTGACTAGTCCAATGCTTTCCATTCCTATGGGAGGTGTTGATGTTGCACTAGGAGTACAATGGTTACAATCTTTGGGGACGGTAGCTTTTAATTTTCAAGAACTTTTCTTGAAATTCTTTTCAGAAGGAAAGGAAGTCGAATTACGGGGTATTGAAGGGAAGCCAGGAAGGATAATAAGCTCTAATGGCATGACAAAGTTTCTAAAGAAAGAACAACGAGGCGTAATTGCACAATTATGCTCACTAGAAGTTCCAACATCAAAATCATCTATTTCTGCAGATCTCCAACAAGTCTTGGACAATCATTCCAAGGTGTTTGAAACTCCCAAAGGACTCCCACCTATTCATGATGATGATCATGCTATTCATTTGATTCCAGGAAGTGTTCCTCCAAACATCAAGCCTTATAGATATCCTTACTTCCAAAGAGCGAAATTGAACGTATGATTGCAGAAATGTTAGAGGCGGGTATAATTCAACCTAGTCAAAGTTCTTTCTCTGCTCCTGTAGTATTGGTACACAAGAAGGATGGATCATGGCGAATGTGTCCTGATTATAGGGAGCTCAATAAGCTCACCATTAAAGACAAATTTCCCATTCCTATGATTGATGAATTATTGGATGAATTACATGGAGAAATTTATTTTACCAAGTTGGATCTTCGTTTAGGATATCATCAAATTAGAATGAAGACCGAAGATATTCCAAAAACAGCATTTCGAACTCATGAGGGTCATTATGAATTTTTGGTCATGCCTTTTGGCCTTACCATTGCACCTTCTACATATCAAGGGTTGATGAATTCCATTTTCAAACCCTTCCTTAGAAAATTTGTGCTAGTATTTTTTGATGATATACTAATCTACAGCAGGTCTTGGAAGGATCATGCTGAACATGTTGACAGGGTGCTCAAACTATTGCAGGAGAAACAATTATATGCAAAAAAATCCAAATGTTTCTTTGGAGTACAAGAGGTGGAATATCCGGGTCATATTGTATCTCACGAGGGTGTTAAAGTAGACCCTAACAAAATTAAAGCCATTAAGGAATGGAAAGTCCCCACAACCATAAAGAAGTTGCGAGGATTTCTCGGGTTAACAGAGTATTATCGCAAGTTTGTTAAGAATTATGGGAGAATAGCAGCACCTCTAACAACATTATTGAAGAAAGATGCATTTTCATGGACTCCTGAAGCAACTAAGGCCTTTGAACGCCTTAAAGAGGCAATGTGCCTAGCACCGGTCTTAGCTACACCAGACTTCACAAAAACCTTTATTGTGGAATGTGATGCCTCAGGAAATGGAATTGGTGCAGTTTTAATGCAGGAAGGAAGACCCATTGCTTTTGAAAGTCGTCCAATCAAAGGAAAGTATTTACAGAAACCTACTTATGAGAAGGAAATGTTAGCAATACTGCATGCACTAAAGAAATGGCGAACTTACCTAATGGGAAGACACTTCAAGGTAAAAACTGATCATGATATTCTTAAACACTTTTTGGAACAAAGACTATCGTCAGAAGAGCAACAAAAATGGGTCACAAAGATGTTGGGTTATGACTTTGAAATAATCTACAAAAAAGGAAAGCTTAATGTTGTTGCAGATGCACTCTCAAGAAAGAATGAAGAGGTGGAAGCATTGCTTTGTGCCATTTCTATTATCCAACCGTATTGGATAACCGAAGCAAGAGATGAATGGAAGAAGGACAAAGATGTATGGACACTCATTCAAAAGTTGCAGCAAGATCCTAGTACATCTGATACATTTAGTTGGAAAAATGATTCCTTATGGTACAAGGATCGCTTATATCTTTGTAAGAATTCCCAACTAAAACAAAAGATTCTTCTGGAATTGCACACTTCTCCTTTAGGAGGACACTCAGGATTTTTAAAACTTACCACAGGGTGAAGAAAGAATTTTTTTGGGATGGCCTTAAATCTGATATTCGAAAGTTTGTGGCGGAATGTTTGGTTTGCCAGCAGAATAAAGTGGAAACAATTAAGACCCCAGACTTCTACAACCTTTATCCATTCCAAGTCAACGTTGGGAGGAGATTTCAATGGATTTTATCACAGGTTTACCTAAGTCCGAAGGAAAGAGTGTCATCATGGTGGTAGTTGATAGACTTACCAAGTATGCACACTTTTGTGCATTATCTCATCCATTTAAAGCAAGTACGATTGCTACTACATTTATGGACAGAATTCAAAAGCTACATGGAAGCCCAAGGGTTATTGTGAGCGACAGAGATCCCATTTTTACTGGAAATTTTTGGATGGAGTTATTTTCTTGTTTGGGTACTCAATTAGCTCATAGCTCATCTTATCATCCGCAATCTGATGGTCAAACGGAGATAGTAAATAAATTGATATTTGACGTTCAAAAAAAAACAAGTGCGTTCTGGAAGACACACTTTTTTTTCATGTTTTTTGAGACTTTTTGGGCTAGAGTTCCCGTTTTGAGGTCAGGTTACCTATTTGATCGGTAACGGTGTTTTAACCCGAAAAAATCCTTTTTTGCATTAAGTGAAGGAAAACTTCTTGGATTCATAGTGTCAAAATATGGAATTCATATTGATCCTAACAAAATCAAGGAGATTTCTGAAATACCCCTACCTCACAACAAGAAAGCTATGCAATCTTTCCTTGGCCAGATTAATTTTGTAAAGAGATTTGTACCAGATTTTTCAAGAATTGTATCTCCTTTACAAGCAATGATTAAAAATAACTCAAACTTCAAATGGGGCCAAGACGAATATGAGGAATTCAATCTGATCAAACAAGCAATTGTTAATGCTCCATCTTTGGCAACCCCAAATTTTTCCGATCCTTTTATTTTATATAAATTTGCCTCTGATAGATCATACGCTGCGATACTCACTCAAGCAAATCAAGACAAGGCAGAAGCCCCAATTGCTTTTTTCAGTTCAAATTTACAGGGGGCTGAGTTAAATTATTCATATGTAGAGAAACAAGCTTATGCTATTTTCAAAGAAATTAAATATTTCAGACCCTTTCTATTTAAAACCCATATAAAAATCACAGTACCGTCTCCAGCGGTAAGAAATCTCTTAGTACAGAAAGATGTGGGTGAGAAAAGAGCCAATTGGGTTACTACCATACAAGAATATGACGTAGAAATCAAACCAGTGAGTATTGTAAGAGGTCAAGGCTTTTGCAAAATGCTAGCTGGGGCATCACTTATTTCCGAAATACCATCTGCAGAGATAGAAATGTATGAGGTAAGCCTAAACGATTTTCCATCATTATACGCTGATATCATATTTTATCTAAAGAATGGATATGCTCCTCCAAATATCGATTATACCAAGAAAAGAGCTCTAATGTTGAAAGCTAAACAATATCAGCTCGTGAATGATGTTCTTTTTAGAATGAATTATGATTTTTTTCTCCTTAGATGTCTTGAGAAACCTGAAGCTGAAAAAGTCTTGCAGGAACTCCACGATGGGCCAGTAGGCAGAAATTATGCTAGAGACGCTACTGCACATAAAATCCTCCACGCAGGCTATTACTGGCCCACACTATTCAAAGACTCACATAGCTACGTAAGGAAATGTCAAGTTTGTCAAACTGCTGCTGGGAGACAAAAGAAACCATCATTGCCGTTGCAACCAGTCAACATTGAGCAGCCTTTTAATCAATGGGGATTGGACATAATAGGTGAGATCGTTCCTCACTCTTCTAAACAACATAGGTATATCCTTACAACAATATATTATTTTACTAAATGGGTAGAAGCAGTTCCTCTGAAGACGGCTAATGCCGAGCATATCATCGAGTTCATAGATCAGTTCATAATCACTAGGTTTGGTTTACGTTCTGCTTTAATGTTTGATAATGCATCGTATTTTTCTGGTAATGCTATGACTGAATTTGCACTCAAAAGAGGTTTCAAACTTAAATACTCTGCTAATTATTACCCACAGGGAAATGGGTTAGTTGAATCTACGAATAAAAACTTAATTAGAATCATTAAGCGAACCATTGATCAAAATCATAAAAATTGGCATAAGTATTTAATATATGCTTTATGGGCAGATCAAATAACGCAGAAAACTTCCATTGGCACTTATCCCTTTAATTTAGTTTATGGGAAAGAAGTGGTTCTTCCAACTCATCTAGCAATTCCCTCTTTGGCCTTAGTTCAATATATTGATGAAGCACCAACTTCTTCCTTACAACTAAGGCAGCTGGAAATAATTAAGCTAGAAGAGCAACGAGAACAGGCCAAAATAACTCATGCTCATCACCAAGCATTAGTAAAAGCTTGTTTTGATTCAAACATGATATCTAGAAAGGACTTTCAGATGGGAGATCTAGTTTTAAAATGGGACAAGGCTCATGAGGAAAAAGGGAAACATACGAAATTTCAATGAATGTGGCTTGGTCCTTTCCAAATCGCAGAAGTCATAGGTCCATCTACTTTTATGTTACAGGATTTAATAGGAAAAAGAGAGTCTTTACCTGTTAACGGACAGATCCTCAAAAAAATATTTTCCATAGGAGATCATTCTTCTATTTTGTAGATTAGTTTTCTTTATTTTCATAGTAAAACCAGTTGTAAATGGTGACATTTTGGAATTCACAAAAAAGATACAAATTCTCTTTTAGATTTTGTTTTTTCACTTGTATAAATAGAATTCTTCTAGAAAATTGATCATTATTATTGAAAGATACAGTTAAAGGCTCTAGGCCTAGAAATGATACTAGTTTCAACTTTATAAATTTTGATAAAAAGAGACCTTTAGTGGGAAATTGTTTTATATCAGTCCAATGAAAGGTATCAATAACAAAACAAAGATTCTATGTAGAAAAGCTCTTTCCAAAAACTCTGCCATTGTCGTCCAGAGCTATCTTAAGGAAACAATGATTTCCTCCCCACCTAGGAAATTACAACGTTCAGGGAATAATCCAATGATACACTTTAACTTAAAGAGTAAGAGGCCTCATCACGAGCCGACTTATCATGATCATAGATATTATAGCTTGCTGACTTTGCCAATACTGCATACCACAACAGGGCAAGGACTCAATATTGTTTCAATCAAAAGACAAGGGGTCTCATCACGAGCCAGCTTGTTCAGCAAAGTTATAAATCAAGTGAATGGCATTGTCATTAATTGGCTACCAAACCAAGGCATTTTTCTTTAAGGGTAAAAAGAAAAAGAAAAAGAAATAATAAGTGTGGATATGGATTTCTCTTTGAAAATTGTATATTTCTCTAAGTAGGATACAGGATCATTGTTGGGTAACAGGTAACCCTGTCGAGGCTATAAACGCCTACTGGCAGCAGAGGCTCTACCTATGACAAATGAGCATATTTAAAACTAATTTATAGAGAAACCTTTGTTTTTATCTTTATAAACCAAGTAATGACTGATGTAGATACAAGGACTAGCTTGAGGAAGTAAAAAATCAAAGTTAAATATAGAAGAAACGAAATATCATTGATAGATAAAAGCATGATGTACTTTGTCTTTCTATAATAAAGTTTGATTTTCTGAAAAATTTTCTGTTTTGGAATTTTAAAATTCAAAAGAAAAGCAAAGATAACTAGTTCTTCCAAGTGAATCACCAATTTTTGTGGCCAGCAAAAACTCCCCTTCTTATTTAGTATCTTTACTACTACTAAATAAGTGGGGGCCCTTAGTAAAAAAAATTTTAAAAATCGATTAGTGCTTGTATTTCCTTTTTCAATAAAACTTACTATCATAAACTTAGCAGAATACCCCTTGAAAAATCTAAAAAGCTTAATTTTTATGATAAGGTAGGATAAAATCATTCCTTAAGAAATATCGCATCACAAAATAGGTAATGGATACCTCCTTACAAGAGGAATTCTAAGATTGCGAGATCGCGATGCGAAACTATGCACTAAAAACATTCATCGCATTGCATGCCTCAAATATCACTTACGCTGAAAAACCTCAAACCGTCGTTATGCGATAACACATATTGCAAATCTCATTTCGCATAAAAGCAATTAATGGATGATTATCATATGTTATGCTCCGGTGATTTTGCAATGTTGCGATATAGCAATTTTACGATTCTGCGATATTTCGACATTACGATATTGCGATTCCACGAGATTGCGATCTGTTATACTGCAATCTGCGATATTGCGAAGCAAATCGTAGATCGCCTTATCGCAGATATTTAGGGCTCGTTGTACAAAAAATATTTTTCCATAAACCGAGACCTAGTTATGCGCTTTAATGTTAATCAATGAGTTAGTTACCAATCATTAATGAAATATTGTTTTGTTCTGATCGAAGAGACATTTCACGTAAGGTGGTATATTTACATGTCTTCAGCATTTAAAGCTTTCTCGTCACCTTTTTTTTATCATTATTCTCACTTCATTTGTAAATTGCAGGAACGAAGAATAGAAAACTATACAAAATAGTATTTAGGATATTATGGGAAAGAAAGACAAAGCTCCGAGTTCTGAAGACAAAGAAATGACGCCCTTGTATACAGACACCGCCTGTAATAAAGATGTTGGTATTACTACTTGGGAAGGCATGTACAGTCTACTTGAGGAAGAGAATCCCAGAATAATGGAGGTTACAGCTATTGTAGGCTCACATGGGTCTTTTGAGGCGTCTATTATAGAGCTAGCTTGCTCGTTCTTGCACCGGATAGCAGCGAGGCCAAAAATTCCCATATACGAACATGGTTAAATGGGTACTGGACAACGCTGACATCACAAACAAACAATTTAAGACTCAGGTTCAAGGACTCATTGGCTCATTCACTCCAGAATATTTGAGACTCATGTATCATTTACCAGAACCACAGGCGATTTATAACAAACAGTTCATGGAGAAGTTTGCTAAAGAAAATGAAAACCTGGCAGAATGCACCAAGTACTGGTCAAGGAGGGACAAACCACTAAAAAGGATAAAAATGGTATGTATAGTACTGGTTCTCTCACCTCCCCGTATTACTTTGCTGCTACTGTGCTCTGTAGGCTTTTTGGGAAGCCAGACATTAATAAATTTTCATCTGAATGGCTACCATTATTGAATTCTGCCATTAATGCTACTATTGTGGATTGGGCTAAGATATTATCTGATAACTTAGCCATAGCCATTTTAAATTACCGGTCTAAAAGAACTGTTTCTCAAAGAATTTATCCCCCTTTCTACTTATTTGCATATGTGATGGATGCAATCTGTTATATTTCCAAGTTTCCTTTAATGGGTTGGAAATGGACGACTCAAGACCCTTTACCCATTCACATTTATCATAAAGAATTGTGGGATTCCAAGTTCACTCCGTATTTTTACAAGATTTGTCATGGAATCATGTTGCCCCTGCACAAAATGTTATATGATAAAGACGCTCCAAGATTTTCTCCCGAAGCAGATGTAGATATACTCCCTGTCGCGAGATGGTTCGGAGAATAACTGTTTACTTATGTTAGGGTATTTGGAAGTCTTTCTTCCCCTCATGTCTTACCTTTGTATGTTCCTGATAAACTCATGGCACGAGAAATTGCCTATCAAACCTGCGGAGAAAGAGGTTTGACTAAAGATTTGAAGGACAAAAAGAAGGCTATTTGGCTACAATTTCCTGTGGCCTGTGGGGCCTTTTCACTATTTGATGTAGGCCATGCATTCAAAGAAGTAAACAACATAACATGTCTATGATTGTTCAAATTTCCAGGAAGACCGTTCGGCCCTTATGATATTGCTAAAAATCTCACTACTGCAGTCAAAATAAAGGTGTTTTCTAAAGAATATGATATTTTTGATGACATGTTCCAAGAGAAAGGTACACTTAAAGAGGTTGTACATTCGGCCCAAATGTGATTTCCTCCAACATAATTTCAAGAGTTCAAGATATACAGGGAAAAGAGGTTAGCTAATATCCCTTTGGATAAATTACGCTTGGAACCCATAAGGGAACCAACTCCCAGTATTAGTCTCAGTGGAAGTTCAGGCACCAATAGATCTAAATCTAAGTCTAGGAAAGAAACGTCAGAACACTCTAAGAGCTCTGAAACAGACCATGATAAAAGTGAAGGGTCAGTAAGGGATACTGCCTAGTCAAAGGAGCTCCCACAGCAACAGGTTTTGACCTCTTCATAGCTAGATCCTCCCTCTCTCATCGTCCAGCCACCATCAGTCAGAACCGAGCTAGATAAAGAATGGGAGACATTCAATGATTTAATCAATATTGAAGGACAGAGCACAAAGACACCTGTGAGTAATGTACGGGCAACAAAAGATATAGTCACAGGAACAATTAGCAATGTCTCAGAAATGGAACATATTCCCATTACCCCATCCTCTGAACTTATGCTCAAAATAGAGGAAATTCCTCCTCTTGATGTATTTTATAGTCCACAACACAAGGTAGTAGTGAGAAGACAAAGAAAGAAAAGGAAATTGGAAAACGTGCTCTCTCATGATGCAGAACAATTAGACATCCTATGGCAAGATCCTACCATCGATCCTACTGAAAATCTCACCAAATTATCTCATATCACAGAAGCATATGCCTCTGCTGCCATTGATAAAGCATCTGAGGTACGGAAATTACTGAATGAGAAAGAAGATCAAGTACAAGTTTTGCAACAACAACTGCAACAAGCCAACGCCAACAACGAAGCACAGAAACAACTTGAAAAATTACAGCAGGACTTCCAACAAATGTAGATAGGATACCAGAAAAATTTGTCTGAAAGAGAAAAACAACTACAGGTTATGCAAGAGATGCACAAGGATGATCCTAAGCTTACAGAATTCATCACAGAATCCATTTCCTTAAATGATCAACTACTGCAACAACAAGAAATATTGTGCCAAAGAATATCACAGTGGAACTCTTATTGTGAAATAAGCGATAAAATCACTAATCAAGTCATAGACTTACGACATGATTACGATTTAATTGATAAAAGAGTTACTGAATATTTGGCTTGGCAAGAAACAGAGGAGGGGAAAAGAGCACGTGCACCAATAATCAAATACAATCACAAAGAAATGCTCTTTAACAAGTGGGATGCACAAATCAGGAAAGTAGAGCAAGCGACAGAAGAAGTAGCCACAACAGCAAACATTTTTATTGACTGCATAAATGAAAATTTTCACAGGGAAAATCTGATCTCAGAAACCACTCCAGGGTATCTACCGAAAGTAAAACAACTGCAGACAGGCTGGAGACAGAAGGCTCAAGAAAAGGCAGAATCAATCAAAAGATTAACTAAGTTGAATTGGGATTCTTATTGGGAGTATTTGGTAAAACGACATAGCCAGTGCATGACTCTCATATGTATCATCAATTCTTCCAAGAAGGTGGAGCCAACTCTTGCCGATTTCATTTTCACAGGACAGTTAAAGTCGAAATTCGGCCAGCCAACTCTTCTCAAACAAATGTTGAACGCTTGTGATTTCAAGGAACAGATACACAAATAGTTAGTTGTTAGTTTTAATTTTAGATTCAGTGTTAGTATTAATTTTGCTTTATTTTTTCCTGAAATGAGGATGGTCATTTAAACCGTATCCTACATTTTTGTAATAAATTATTTTTAGATTTAGTTAGTAGTATTTAAACTCTTCTCATGCATTTAGAGAAGGGTCCTGAAATTTGTCAAAAACTTGTCCTCAGAACATGCACTTTTGCACCCTCCGAGGAGGTTTTGATGAATGAATGGAATAGGATTTATTGATATCTGCATTTAATATCTACTACTGATGTTGCACTTTTGTACTCTTAGTGGATGTTGGATTAAGAAGAGATAAATCATTATTGCTTGAAGCTCATGAGCAGAACTAGTTATAAATGGTACTTTTATCTCTTAACTATTTCTGCCTTTGTGTTAAAGTGATATTCATGTTCAGTTGTTTATATATTGATGCGTGAATGCTTGAGTTATCATTTGGCACTTCTGTACGGTGATAGCTATTTATTTATGCTTAATATATGAGTAGCTTATTATGCGATATGTTTTTCACAACTGTTTCGTCTAACTTTTTATACAAAGTGGTTTATCTCCATTGAATTATTTTCTCATAACAGTTGAATGATCTTTATTACCAATTGTTATTTGAAATCATTTTAGATCGCATAACGGAAAGATTACATCCCGGGTTAGTGTAGAATTAGATATTTCTGTTTATTAGAATACAATTGCATGTTATTATATTAGAGTTAGAATAAAATCATTTCACTTAGGAACTTTTAGAAAGGAAATATCAATTCTCAACACACCAACTCCAACAGGGAACTGTCTCTGCTATCCGAAACCCTGACCTGGGCAAAAGATACCAAACGGAAAATGAGGTTCTAACCATGTCCCGACCGTGTGGGCATCCCCCTTGTTGTAGACCCAATTTTTGGGGCTTCAACAAGCACTACAAGAGGGAAAATTATACAACCATCACAATATTATAATATCAAAAATAATATACAGAAATATCATGAGGAATGAATCCCTTATGCCATGGGAATCAATCTCCAATGATTAAACCCTGAAATACACAAGTTGCTGCAACTACACAAAATGCCAGAGGACCATGCCTGTGCAGTCTCTATGAGAGTAGCAGCTGATGAATATGCATAAAATGTACATGTGGCTGAAGGAATACAAAATAATTCCCAATAAAAAAGAAATGGGCTGAAATACAGGATTCCTAGCCAATCTAGAAGAGATTGCTAGAAATGTCGGAGAATACAAATTGTGACAACTGAGTTGTCACTGCAACTGAACTGAAATATGAATGAGGCCATGGTAGATCTGAAATTTTATTTCCCTCCTCTGATAATGTCTCTAAGCACAAAGGGTTGATCCCTTTGTCTCAAAAACACACTCCTGATGAGCTCTATGAACCCTCTCTCACTGCCTCCTCTGATATAACGCAGTTTCCTCCATGGACTGTGTAGTGGGAGATGATGGAATGTTGGACAAGTGCCATAGATCTGATATGAAGCCCGAGAGTCCTCCTTCCAGCTCCTCCAATGAAAGGATCCACCCTCCACTAAAAAAGACAAGCCCGGAATGACTCTATGAGTTCCTCCTTTGCTACCCCCAGCAACACAACGTCCTCTCTGCTACAGAGCTAATGCTGTAGATGATGGTAGTAGTTGTGGCCAATGCCGGATTGAGGAAAATGGAGCTCAATCCTCATCCTTCCTTGAGGAAGAGGTAGGGCACCGCCACCCTACTAAACAGCCCGGGGATGCAAGCCTTTGCAGACCCAATTCTAAACTCAAAACATAATCCACATAAGTTGAAGACTAGAAAATTTGTCCGGCCAACAGTCGGGGATCTCCCCGGTAGAAAGTCCCAATTAGACCTTAAACCGTTTGGAGTAGGGATCCCGTCCGGAGTGTGGGTCCGGCTACCACTTAAGATGACTTCTCTTCGGTCTCAAAAGAACCC
>JAXQQM020064936.1:0-62768 GCA_034641835.2 Pinus albicaulis
TTATGTTCTATGACATTACTATTATCCAACCAGATTGGATAACATAAGCAAGGGATCAATGGACGAATGACAAGGAAGTGTCGACACTCATTCAAAAGTTGCAGCAAGATCCCAGTAGATTTGATACATTTAGATGGAAAAATGATTCATTATGGTACAAAGATCGCTATTATATTTGTAAGAATTCCAAAATAAAAAAAAAATTATTCTTTTGGAATTTGAAAGCTCTACCTTAGGAGGGCACTCACGATTTTTCAAAACTTACCACAACATTAAGAAGGAATTTTTCTGGGATGGCGTTAACTCTTATATTCAAAATTTTGTGGCAGAATGCTTGGTTTGCCAACAAAATAAAGTTGAGATAGTTATGACCTCGTTTCTATTACAAAATTTATTCATTCCTAGTCAACATTGGGAGGAGGCTCCAATGGATTTTATCACATGTTTAGCTAATTCAGAAGGAAATATTTTTGTCATGGTGGTACTTGATAGAATTACCAAGCATGCAAACTTTTGTGCATTATCTCATCCATTTAAAGGTAGTACAATTAGTGCTACATTAATCTATGGAAGAATAGCATCACCTATAACAACATTACTGAATAAAGATGCATTTTATTCGACCCTAGAATCAACTAAGGCCTTTGAACATATTAAAGAGGAAATGTGTCAAGTATTGGTCTTAGCTATGCTAGACTTCACAAAAACCTTTATTGTGCAATCTGATGCCTCGGGAAATGGAATTGATGTTGTTTTAATGCAAGAAGGAAGACTCATTGCCTTTGAAAGTCATCCAATCAAAGGAAAATATTTACAAAAACCTATTTCTAAGAAGGAAATTTTGGAAATACTACATGCACTAAATAAATGCCAACCTTAACTGATGGTAAGACACTTCAAGTTAAAAAAGTATCATGATATTCTTAAATACGTTTTGAAAAAAGTATTATCTTTAGAAGAGAAAAAAAAATGGCTCACAAAGATGTTTGCTTATGACTTTGAAAGAATATACAAAAAATGGAAGAAAAGTGTTTTTGTAGATGCACTCTCAATATATGATGAGGATGAGGATGTGCAAGTTATGTTCTGTCACATTACTATTATCCAACCAGATTGGATAACATAAGCAAGGGATCAATGGACGAATGACAAGGAAGTGTGGACACTCATTCAAAAGTTGCAGCAAGATCCCAGTACATTTGATACATTTAGATGGAAAAATGATTCATTATGGTACAAAGATCACTATTATATTTGTAAGAATTCCAAAATCAAAAAAATTATTCTTTTGGAATTTGAAAGCTCTACCTTAGGAGGGCACTCACGATTTTTAAAAACTTACCACAACATTAAGAAGGAATTTTTCTGTGATGGCGTTAAATCTTATATTCAAAATTTTGTGGCAGAATGCTTGGTTTGCCAAAAAAATAAAGTTGAGATAGTTATGACCTTGTTTCTATTACAAAATTTATCCATTCCTAGTCAACATTGGGAGGAGGCTCCAATGGATTTTATCACATGTTTAGCTAATTCAGAAGGAAATATTTTTGTCATGGTGGTACTTGATAGAATTACCAAGCATGCAAACTTTTGTGCATTATCTCATCCATTTAAAGGCAATACAATTAGTGCTACATTAATCGACACAATTAAAAATCTACATGGAAACCCAAATATTATTTTAAGTGACAAAGATCCCATTTTCACTAAAAAATTTTGGACGGAATAATTTTCTTGTCTCGGTATTGAATTATCTCATAACTCATATTATCATCCTCAATTTGATTGGAAAATGGAGATAGTGAATAAATTTTTGGAAGGATATATTATTTTTTTGTATATGATAAACAAACACAATGGGTCAAGTGGTTACTTCTGGTTGAATGATGGTGTAACACTTCCTTCCATACTACATCAAAAATTACCCTATTGGTGGCACTTTATGGATTTCATCCACCGTCCACCACATCATATTTAAGAGAAAATTCTAATGTTCAAGGAGTGTAAGATCACATCGATCATCAACAAGGAGTTCTCTAACTCTTAAATGATAACCTCACTTTGGGGCACAATCAAATGAAACAATAGGAAAATCAAAATCACAACGAAAGAAGTATTGATGTAGGCGACTGGGTATTTTTATGACTATAGCCATACAAAAATATCTACCTCATGAAAGTTAAGAAGGATAATAAATTATCACCAAAGTACTATTGTCCTTAAAAGTTGTTGCAAAATATTGATACTAAGGCATAAAAATTGGATCTTCCGACATCTTCCCGAGTGCACCCAGTTTTCCATGTTTCATGCTTAAAGAAGGTTATAGGTGACAAGATTCCAGTCGAAACAAAATTTCTAGAACTTGATGAGGAAGGAAATATCATATTGGAATTGGAAGCATTCAAATAAACAAGAACTTGACAACTATGAAATCAATCAATTTTAGATCAATTCATTAAGTGGAAGGATGATTATTTTATATAGAAGCATCCAAAAATGTTCAATGGTTGAGGAAAAAAACTCTTTTGAAGGATAGGGTCTTGTTATTTTCCTATAATCCTAGTGTAGTCCCTTATTTTTATTGTTAGTGTAGCCCCCTTATTGTTACTTTTGTGCTCATGTGGTCCCCATATTTTTATTATTGTTCCCCATAGAAGCCCACTATTATTAATGTTGTTCCCTTACATTATTATCTTTATTTTGGCTTTGATTATATTGTGGCTCGTTAATCTCTTATATATAGAAAGGATATTTTTCATTTGAATCATCCAAAAATTTTCCATTTATGTAATGTAAAGGAGGTTTCCCCTCAAAGTGGATAATTTTAAGTCGTTGATCTATATTTTCTTCTATTTTTTGATATGGTTCCATAAGATGGGCATCATAATTGGGAAGCATCTATGGATTATGAATACAGCTCTCTTCTTGAGAACCGGAGTTGACCTAGTTCCACTACCTTGCAATCGTAAACTTGTTAGGTGCAACTGGGTTTACTGGATAAAGAAACCAACTTATTTTCAAGCTAGAGAATATAAGGAAAGGTTTCTAGAAAATTATTTTGGATAGTTACGTGATGTTGACTATGATGAGACTTTTTCTGTAGTGGAAAAGATGGCTTTCATTTTCCTAACTCTCTCCATTGCAGCAACAAGAGGACGTGAGTTGCATCATATGGATGTGATGAATTCCTTTCTTCACAAACATATCGAGGAGGAAATATACATGGAGAAACCAGAGATATATATATAAATTTTGTCTCTTCTATGAAACCTAAATAAGTATCTCTATGGCCTCAAGGAGGCACCTAGAGTGTGGTATGCAAGGATGGAATCCTATTTGTTATCTCAAAATTTTATATATTGGAAATATGATTCCAATGTTTATTTTTTGAATACAATTGACTCCTTATTGATCATATGAATCTTCATAGAAGATATTTTGATAGCATGTAGTTCATGATATTCTTCTATTAGTGATATTAAAATTGCATTTCATAACCAGTTCTCTATGACATATATGGGCTTGCTAAAAAAATTCCTTTGATTAGAGATCGATATGATTTATTCTAAGATTACCACAACCAAAGTATTATAGAGATATTTTGGCATGATTTCACATGAATGACTGCAATCCAACATCTACACGTTTATTGTTAGGGAGAAATCTTGGAATGACAAAAAAACAACATTGGTTGATTTCTCATTGTACTATCATATTGCATGGAGTCTTCTTTATCTCACTCACTTTAATCCCAATATCTCATATGTCACAGGAGATGTTTCTAGACACATATAGGATTCACATGAGTAAAAATGGAAAGTTGCAGAGTGAATCCTTCGATATGGCCAAGGGACAAGGACCTATAGGATTCATTATGTAGAAAATTGTTCTTTGGATCTCACTAGGTTCACATATTCAGAATGGGTATGAAAAAAACTTGATCCCAAGTCCACCTATGGTTTTGTACATAGTTTGGGATCGGGGTCTATCTTTTGGTCAAGTAAGAAACATGTTTTGATTTTTTTATCATTAGTAGAGGTCGAGTAAATAAGAGCATCTAGTTCCACTATTAAAGACATTTGGATACAATATTTCCTATCTAAAATTAGTATCAGTGTCCATCATCTCACTGTCATATAGTGTGATAGTCAAAGTACCTTCAATTTTTGCAAAGATATAGTGTAGTGAAAATGGACCAAACATATCGAGATCCACATGCACTTAATTAGAGAAATTCTTGATGATGGGATCATATATTTGTGGTACTTTCCCAGCTATGAGAATATTTTCAATATACTCACTAATACTTTCACTGAGAAGAAGTTTAAATTTTCGTGATGTCATCTCAAGGTGAAGGACACGAATTCCTAGAAATTATATTTTCTCTTATTTTTGGATTATATTTTGAGGAAGCATTTTCTTCCAACTAGGTTTTCCATCTTTCTTCATTTCATGAATTATACATGGGTAACTAACATGGCCTTGTTATGGGGACTCATTTATTTTTTCATCATACTCACCTAAGTTATTCTTAAGGGGATTAGTACATGAACGTAGTTAGCCTTAATTAGCTTCATTTTAACTCTAGTTCATGCATGTGATGTGCACTTAGTTATAATTAGTTAAATTTAACACCCCAAGTTTCTATGCTTTTTAATTTAGAAATTTGAACAAAAATCCAAAGGGGAGTGGACCCCAATGGAGAATTATTGTGTGGATTTTATTTAATTATTTATTAATGAAAATAAAATGAAATATTATGTGTGCACTATGACCAGAGTGAGAAAATAGATCATGAACCTGATCTAAGAGGATGTGGATAGGTTAAGACTTCCCAAAACCTTTCAAACATCCTTGAAAGGAATAATGGTAAATTAGATTAAAGAGAAACACCTAAATTCCCAAATAAAGAGGAAAGTAATTTGGAAGAGGTGAAAAAGCTGGAAAGTAGAGAAAGCAGCTTTAAACTACCTCATTGAGGGAAGCTTAGGCAAAACACGAAGAAAGCATCTAGAAATTCTGGATGCAGAATTTAGAAACAGGCTTAGGCAAAGTATAGCTTAAGTAAGCTTCTCCTGAACAGATGGAGGTTAGTCTGTCCTTGGAGGATCTCTGCTCATGAGCGAGTTCTAGAGAGAAAAGGAATCTAAGGTTGGGAGGACTTTTCATAGAAAGAATTGGTATGTAGACCAAATTAATAAATTTTTATTTGTCAGAGATTGTACTATGAAAATTATTCATGTTATTAAGTTTGGAAGTCATAATAATTTTATGCTTTACGTTATGAATTTCCCTACATTTAACAGACCTTATCAGAAACAATATTTCTTCAAAATCTATACGTTATAGGAAGGTAGTCTATTGGAAAATATCATCGAGAATATCTAAACTTGATATTGGTTTAAATTTGGAGATATGTTACTCCCAGAGAAAGAAATTATATAACTTTAATCTGCTTCTGTGTTCTAAAGTAGTACATGCATGAGAAGAGTAAAGGAATATTAAAGTTTCTTGAAAAGACAATACAATTACAGAAATACCCTACAACCAAATTTATACCTATTATGTTTAATAGAAATTATAAAATTGAAAAAAATTACAAAAGCTGTTAAGCTGTGATTTGGATTTATGGTGTAGGTGAAAATTATTCTGTACAGAAATTTCATTTGAGAAAATATCGTAATCATAAATTTATTATATTTTATTACTTTAGAAGATATTTATACTAAAGAAAATTGAATTACTATTTCTGAAAATGGCAGAAATATGTGAAAACCAGTAGTGCTATAAATTAAATTGTGGTAAATCTCTAACATTCGGTAGAGAAATAAATTTAAGCAAAGTAAACCTTATGAGCATACATCTATCCAAGCATAAATTAAACTACTAGTAGAAAAAGAAAATATCAAGAAGTATAGATATTTTTAGATGAAAACCCATAAAAGAAATTTAACTAGTACAGAAATAAATAGAGCCTGGGAATAAGTAGCTGATGAAACAATTTATGGGCTCGCTATATGTATTCTGGTCACATATTTAATTTCCATGCATTTAACTAATTCCCATATAGAATATTTAAAAATCGGTATAGTTGCATGGCCCTTAATTGAAAATAACCATCTACCAGAATGTATAAGACATACACTTAGATCTGGAGATTAGTTTATTTTTGAAGAAAATGGAATGTGTCTATTTAAACAAAACTAGAAATAAATAGATATAGTGAGAAGAAATTTTGGAACAAAAACTGTGGAATGAATTGCAATATTAACATGGAATACAAAAGTTTGGAAATTATGTTACATCAGAATTATTGTTAAATTTCCTTGATTTCGGAAGGATAAAGGTGAAATTAGGAAATTAGTAAATGTGTGATCTGTAGAACTATTCTGATACTAAACAGTTATTAGAAAAAAAAAATTCTAGTGATGAAATTTACAGAGAAACTACTGTTGGAAATTCTATCTTGTATCAAAGTAATAGCATTACAAGCTTGAAAATAATAGAATTGCAATAAATTCATATTTCTGAAAAACGCTACCTAGTTTCATAAAGCTAAAAGTATCTATCCATACATGTATAATGGAAAGTAAAACAGAACTACTTTTACTCTGAAACTCTGAACAGAGAATTATATAAAATTGTCTGTGAGATTTCTTCAATGAAAATTTAGTTAGACTAGTCTACAATTAATAATGTCTCTGCATAAATAGTAGATATTGATGCACATATTTTATAAATTATACATATTAAATGATGTGTGAAAATATAACGATGCTCTGTAATAATATTAGAGCAAATGCATAAACCATTTTATAATCTGGTATAGTAGTGAGCTAAACTGAATATATATATATATATATATATATATACATTGTTGCTTTATAAATGATTCTAGAATGTAAATATGCTCAAGAGCCAACTATATCAATTAACAAAGAGGACTAGTTCCTTTGGAACAACCACAATGGTTAAAAAAAAATAAAAAATTCACATATGTCAAAGTGAAAATCTATTTAAACAGAAATATAATATTTGGTAGTAATGTAGAGATTTTACTTTGATAATTTAGCACAGACCAACTCTCTATAAAAACTGAGTCTAAACGAAGCTGGTAGAAGCTAAGTAAACCAATTAAATGATGTGTATTACCCAGAGGAATGATTCACCTCATCTTTATGAAAGTATATATTTTCGTAAAATAACATTGTTATATTACGCATGTAAACATAATTATTGTTTAACAATAAGTGGATAGCATTAATAAAATAATAACGAGAACGCAGGTTCGTAATACTCTCATAAGCCATAACAAAAAGAAAAAAACAAAGGTCAACCCAAAATATGGGTATAAAACAACATTTAGAGCAGGGAAAACACAGTCCATATGTGCTTATAGTTACATAATTTCAATTCAAAAAATTATTCTAGCATCATCGTATAAAATTTTTAAAGTCCTTGAATATGAAATTCAGGTCACTAAGAAGACATGAAAGATGCCGAAAGGTTTCATATATTTCCTTAGAGAGGAAGAGCCAAACTTAGAGAATGGTACACGTTATTGTTAGAGGGAGAAATTGGAAGTGAGTAAGAGGAAGATCTTGCCATAACGATATTGGGCTTTACGCGTACCTAAAAGAAGCCCAAAAAGGAATCAGTAAAACCCCAAATTTTTAATGGGTAACTGTTAATAGAAAAAAAAACTATATATGGTAACCTCCATCAGGATAAACTTATCCTACTGGGGAAAAATGTAAATAGAAATATAACGACATTCCTCCATCTGAAAGAAATCAATGGATTTGTAAGTAAAATCATGAGAAAATCATGACATTCATATATGACTGCTTGAAGGCCCATAGCCATTTATAAAAATGATGAATACCCAAATCTGAATAAACCTTACCTAGATGACAGTCGTTAAGTTAGAGATTCATCTGAAAAGCCTTGAAAGGTGAACACGGTAATACAGAGAGGGCGCAAGTTCATTCATAAACGTAACAAAGCTGTGGATAAAATCATTTCGGGATTTAACCGTAAGGAATCGATAACCTGAATTAAAATGGAATCGAATGAAATTAAAATTGGTTTCGTAACTGATAAGAGAAAATCCATATTTACCTAGTGTAAGCCAACAAAATCTGAGTTAAGAGATGGACAGATTTGCGAAAAAGGAGAGTAACCTTCTAGAGGAAGAGCAACAGTCTCGGGAAAAACTGGAATGCCAAATGAAATTGAAACCTCGGAAAATTTCATTAAATATCAATTGTATGGTCCTAACCCTAACGGATAATTTCCCTACAGGTGGCGAGATCTGCGATAGTCGTATCACATTAATAATAGAAGAGTGGAGGTAGCCGAAGTCCCAAGCTAAATCTCTAATGGGAGTAAAGACCTGTGTACTATGCATTAATTGAAACCCTAAATTAGTAACAAAAAATATTGATGAATCTTATCGTGATCTGAGCAGAATGGTAAACAAAAATTCTAGGTACATATCTATGTCACCATAGTACTGCTCAACATTAATACGTTGGGACTTCCGAAAAATATTTCCATTTAAAAATGATATGAATTAGCAGTGAGGTACCATATAAGAGTTTGGGGAAATGTGATCAACAGTTGTAACGTAACAGAGAAGGAACAAATGTTAGAAGTCAAATTAGAATGAAACCAAGGACTATAGTTGTAGTTGAAATTGCAATGAGATTTCCAAAAAAAAATTATGTTCTGTGATTGAACCTACGTTAAAGAAATGATAAACCAGTATCGTATGGGTCGAAATTATTATCATAGATATGCTTATAAATTATGCCCGATAGGAGTTGGTTAAAAGGAAAATCAACATATTGATTTTAATATATATGGTTGTAGGGTGGATTAATGGTTGATCCATATAAATTTTATATTTGATAATATAAAATAAATAAAGTGTAATAGTGATATAAATGATATTTAACTACTAATGATGAGATTTATAAAAAGGAGTTTAATGGGCTATTGTTGAAAATAATAATTGAAGCCATTAACAATTAAATCGAAATTGGAGTCTATTCGATAGGATGAAGACTTTTAGAAAAATAAAAATAAAAATAAAAACAAAAAAAAATTCAGGGACATTAGAAATGGTATCAGAGCCCAAGTTGGAAAACTGGGATGTTTTTGTGCTCACTGTTATGAAATTATTTTTTTTTTTGAAAAAAAAGCGTTAGTGATGTTATTCTATTTTATAGTAAAAAGGTACTGAAACCGAAAAGTCAATGGCTGAAGAAGATGAACTCTACATCGATCTGGGTGGTGGAGATAACACGCCAGATCCCAATGCTTCTTTGATGGCTATGTTGCACAGGATGCAATGGGATGTGGCCCATCTAAGAAGCCAAAATGATAGGCTATCTTTAGCCAGTGAGGAGCAGGAAAAACTAATAACAGAACTAACTTCATGGAACAACCATGAAGGTGAAGGTTTCGAAAGGAAGAGAAAAGGCAAGATCAATCTCTCAGATGAATCTAAGGAAGATGACGCCACTAAATAGCAGTCTAGATAGAAAAAGGAATTACAGGGTGAATTCCGGAAAACAAAACCCTCCCTCCTATGATGGAGAGAAGGAGGAAGATGCTAAGGCATGGTTGCTGAATATGATAAATTATTTTCAATTCTACGAATATGAAAGTAATTTAAGAGCCAGATTGGCTATTTACCAGTTTCAAGGTAAGGTTAACTTGTGGTGGGAAGAAACAAAAATGGTTCACGCCATTGATGAGAAAACAGTGACTTGGGAAGGTTTTCAAGTCAAGTTTAAAAACTGGTATTTTAACAAACGCTACTATGATGACAAAGCAAAAGAGTTTCATGAAATTGGATTGGGACAACTCACCATAGATGACTTTGTCACCAAGTTCACAAATCTGTTATGATATGTTCCTTACATTCATGAGGAGAAAGCAAAGGTACAAATATTTTTGAACTGTTTGCCTACTGTGTACAAGGAGAAAATAAAGTTGGATAATCCAAAAACAATGGATGAAGTGATGAGGAAAGCCAGATTATGCTACCAATAGTTTAAGGGAAAAATGAAAAAGGGAAGAGCTAGACAAACAAGAGTGAATTCAAAGGAAAGAAACAGAAACCAGCTTATTTGAAGAACTTTGGTAGTATTCATCAGCGAAAGAAATTTAACAAAACAAATGAAAGTCAAACTGCTCAATCTCAAATTGGTTCAAATAAAATAGATGGGAATAATAAGAAGGAAGGAACTGTTAAAATGCAGAAGCCTTTGAAGTGATGGGGTTGTGGAGAACCTCATATTTTGAGGGACTGTCCACATCGAAATATTCAGATGCTTCTGAGAGATAGAGAAGCTACCACAGTGAATGACGTAGCAAGGAATATCCCCGCTATCAGTGCAGCCTTGGAGAACCAACAAGTAGAACACCAGTCTACTATGGTCGAGATGGAAGGTAAAATTTCTGATCAATCTGTTAAAATTTTAATTGACCCGGGTGCTTCTTTGAGTTATATTGGTCCACAAGTTGTAGAAAAATGTAAACTCAGAACAGAAAAGTTTCAACAGTCTTGGTTGGTCCAATTAGCTACTGGAACCAAATGCAAGGTAAATCATAAGCTACCTAAAAAAACTATTAAATTGAATGATTATCAGACAGAATTAGATTTAAACATTTTTCCATTAGGTTCCTATGATTTACTGATAGAAATGGACTGGTTAGAAAATAAAAATACCATGCTAAATTGTTGGGACAAAACTCTGCACTGCATAGATGCTGAAGGAAAACCATTCATACTAAAGGGGAAACCAAAACCTATTTTTGTAAGGCAGATATCAGCCCTTCAGTTAAAAAGAACTGCTAGAAAGGGGTATCAAGTATATGTTGTACATGTTGAAGAATTAGAACAACAACTAGAGGAAAAATTGTTAGACACCTTACTAGTGATAAGATCATTTAAAGAAGTATTCCCGGATGAGATTCCTCATCTTCCCCCCAAGAGGGAGATCGATTTTTCAATCGATATAGTGCCAGGGGAAACACCAGTTTCTAGAGCCCCTTACCAGATGAGCCCCCCTGAACTAATGGATTTAAAAATGCAATTACAAGAATTGCTGGACAAAGGTTACAATAGACCGAGTGTATCTCCTTGGGGAGCACCGGTGCTATTCGTGAAAAATAAGGATGGAACCTTCAGAATGTTTATTGACTATCGTCAACTGAATAAGTTGACAATAAAAAACAGGTACCCATTACCCACAATAGATGAACTTTTTGATCAGGTTAGAGGAGCTTCAGTATTCTCTAAGATTGACTTAAGGACTGGTTATCACCAACTCAAAATTAAGGAGGAATATATTAGTAAAACAACCTTTCGAACTAGGTTTGGTCACTACGAATTTGTAGTCCTACCTTTCGGTTTGACAAATGCCCCTACCAATTTTATGTGTTTAATGAAAAGAATCCTGAATAAATACTTAGACAAATTCGTACTAGTATTTATAGGCGACATTCTAATATATTCAAAAAGTAAGGCAGAACATAAATAACACCATAGAATTGTGTTGCAGACTCTTAAGGAGAATCATTTATATGTCAAGTTTAGAAAATGTGAATTTTATAAGGATAAAATTCAATATTTGGGGCATGTAATTTCAGAACAAGGATTGGTTGTTGACCCTGAGAAAATAAATTCCATTAGAGAGTGGTCGGTACCGACTGATGTCTCAGTGGTAAGATCATTTATGGGGATTGCAGGGTACTACTGAAGGTTTGTAGAAAGATTTTTTGCATTAGCTTATCCTATAACGTCATTACAGAGGAAAGGTACAAAATTTGAATGGACTGAAAAATGCCAAAATAGCTTTGAACAACTGAAATTAAAACTTACTACAACACCCATTCTGAAGATTGTAGATCCTGATAAATATTTTGTAGTCTGTACTGATGCGTGTGAAGAGGGATTAGGTGGAGTTCTGTTGCAAGAGAATTATGTTATTGTGTATGAATCTAGAAAACTTAAGAAACATGAACAGAAGTATAGTGTATATTATTTTGAGTTAGCTGCTGTAATTCATGCTTTGAATATGTGGCGACATTATCTTCTAGGAAAGAAATTTATATTGATGACAGATCATATCAACCTCAAGTATTTCTTCACTCAAACAAATTTGAATGCTCGACAAGCCAGATGGCTATCCTTTATGAGTGAATTTGATATGGAAATAAAACATATCAAAGGAAAAGAAAACAAAATTTCTGATGCTCTAAGCATAAATGCTTGCCAAAACATAAGTAAAATTGAGAGTAGTGCCAGTTTTGACTTAGAAGGATTATTAAAAAGGGTATCAGATCAAGATCCAAACTATGAGAAACTGCAAATTCAAATGTTGAAATAATAAATGAAAGGGTATACACAAAATCAGAAGGGACTGATTTGTTATAGAGAAAGATTGTACATCCCTAATGTAGACTCTTTGAAAAAATAAATCCTAGATGAATATCATAATAACCGTATTCAGGACATCCTGGATATCAAAAACTGCTTACAGCCTTGAAAAAGAAATTATTTTGGCCAGCAATGAAAAAAGACGTGGCCACCTACTTAGCCAGATGCATGGAATGTCAACTAGTCAAAGTTGAACATCAGCATCCAGCTGGCCTCCTAAATCCCTTACCAATTGTAGAATGGAAATGGGACACTGTTTCTATGGATTTTATAACCGGGTTACCCAGAACAAAGTACCAGCATGACTCAGTGATGGTAGTGGTAGATAATTTAACAAAGGCTGCACATTTCATACCTGTGAAATATACTTTTGGGACAACCCAAGTAGCAAATGTGTTCATAAAGGAAATTTTAAGGCTACACGGGGTTCCTAAAGTGATTATTTCAGATAGAGATTCCAAGTTCACAACAGCGTTCTGGAAGAGTTTGTTTGGAGGCATGGTCACTAAGTTGAGTTTTAGTACTGCCTATCACCCTCAGACAGATGGTCAAACTGAGAGAACAAATCAAATTCTGGAGGATATGCTCAGAATATATGTGATGGATAGGCCAAATAAGTGGGAAGACTATTTACATTTAGTCGAATTTTCTTATAATAACAGCTACCAATCTTCCATCAAAATGAGTCCATTTGAGGCACTCTATGGAAGAAAGTGCCACACTCCTTTAAGCTGGAGCCAACCTGAAGATAAGTTAGTACTTGGGCCAGATGCTCTACAATAAATGCAAAGGATTGTCAGACAAATACATAAAAACATCAAGACAACTCAAGATCGACAGAAAAGTTATGCCGACAAGAAGAGGGTTCACCGAGAGTACAAAATGGGTGACCATGTATATCTACGGATTAAACCAAAAAATAGCACTCTGCATACTGGAAGTGTTGCCAAATTGGCTCCTAGATACTGTGGGCCTTTTGAAGTCTTAGAAAGGGTGGGACCAGTGGCTTATAAACTGGCCTTACCCCTCCATGTTAAAGTTCATCATGTGTTTCATGTTTCTTTATTAAAAATATATGTACATGATGCTTCTCATATTTTTGATTGGAATGTGATTCAGGTGGAACCAGAAGGGGAGTTCCTTCTAGATCCGCTTCAAATATTGGAGCAGGAAGAAATTGAACTGTGAAAAAGAACATTAGCCAGAGTAAAAGTGTTGTGGAAACACTTTACTGCTGAAGAGGCTACATGGGAAAAAGAAGCTGAGATGATGGAAAAATATCCATCTTTATTTTCATAATGAACTATAGTAGATAGTCTATTAACACTGAGGATGGTGTTTTTTTCAAAGGGGGAATGTGTAACACCCCAAGTTTCTATGCTTTTTAAGTTAGACATTTGAACAAAAATCCAAAGGGGAGTGGACCCCAATGGAGAATTATTGTGTGTATTTTATTTAAATATTTATTAATAAAAAATAAATGGAATATTTATGTGTGCACTATGACCAGATGAGATTGGAGATCATAAGCGTGATCCATGAGGATATGGATAAGGTTAAGACTTTCCAAAAACCTTTCAAAAAGCCTTGAAAGGAAAAATGATAAATTAGATTAAAGAGGAAAAATATAAAATCCCCAATGAAGAGGAAAGTAATTGGGAAGAGGTGAAAAAGCTGGAAAAGTAGAGAAATAAGCTTTAAAGTACCTCATTGAGGGATGCCTAGGAAAAAATAGGAAGAATGCATCCTAAAAATTCTCAACGCAGAATTTGGAAACAGGCTTAGGGAAAACATGGCTTAAGTAAGCTGCTCCAGAACAGACTGGGGTTAGTCTTTCCTTGGAGGATCTTAGCTCGGGGGTGAGTTCTGGAGATATAAGAACTCTAAGGTTGGGAGGATTGGTCATAGGAAGAAGTGGTATGCACACTTAACAAATACAAATTCTGTTGTATAATGTATTCCAAAATCTTAACCTTTTATTTGGCTGGAAATTATATTCGTGTGTTGTAGATATGAAAATCCTTACATTTAACAGATTTTATCAGAAGAAATGATCCTCAAAAGTCTGTATAGTTGTAGGAATAGAATTTACTGGGAAATATTAACCAGAATCTCTAAACCTGATATTGGTTTAAATCTGAAGATATTGTGCACCCAGAAAACAAAAAACAAAAATTATATAACTTTAATCTGATTTTGTGTTCTATGGTAATATAGACATAAGAAGAGTAAAAAGAAATTATAAAATTGAAAGAAACTCAAAAAAAAAAACTGTTAAACTGTAGTTTTGAGTTAATGTATAAGTGACATAAATTCTGTATAAAAAATTCAAAGGAGATAAGATTAGAGGTAGGAAGATATTATTTATCTCTTGTCCTAGAAAAGAGTTATACCAAAATAAATAGAAAACATTATTTCTGAAAGTGGAAAAATTATGTTGCAACTAACTAATTTTCTAAACTAAGTACTGAAATATTTTGCATTGTGATAATACTAGCATAAAATTTGATAAACTGCTGTGGAAAATGTAAATCAATCAACATCAACCTCATGGAAGTGTTGCAGAAGTTGTAGAAATATATACATATATATAACCAATAGCATTTGAGAATTAAACTGTTCATGGAAACCTGTACCGATCAAAGTCAATAAGAAATAGTAATGCATGTTAAAAATATATATGATTTAGCAAGTATATTAAATTACTGTAAAGACATGGAAATTTTAATGTTGCACATAAGGAACAGAGAAAACATTTGAACAAAAATCTAGGATGTTTATTCATTTTGTACATATTTAAAATAAATAGATATAGTGAGAAGAAATTATGGAACAAAAACCGTGGAATGAATTGCAATATTAACATGGAAAACAAAAGTTTGGAAATTATGTTACGTCAGAATTATTATTAATTTCCGTGATTTTGGAATGATAAAGGTGAAATTAGGAAATTAGTAAATGTGTGATCTGTAGAACTATTCTGATACTAAACAGTTATTAGAAAAAAAAAATTCTAGTGATGAAATTTACAGAGAAACTACTGTTGGAAATTCTATCTTGTATCAAAGTAATAGCATTACAAGCTTGAAAATAATAGAATTGCAATAAATTCATATTTCTGAAAAACGCTACCTAGTTTCATAAAGCTAAAAGTATCTATCCATACATGTATAATGGAAAGTAAAACAGAACTACTTTTACTCTGAAACTCTGAACAGAGAATTATATAAAATTGTCTGTGAGATTTCTTCAATGAAAATTTAGTTAGACTAGTCTACAATTAATAATGTCTCTGCATAAATAGTAGATATTGATGCACATATTTTATAAATTATACATATTAAATGATGTGTGAAAATATAACGATGCTCTGTAATAATATTAGAGCAAATGCATAAACCATTTTATAATCTGGTATAGTAGTGAGCTAAACTGAATATATATATATATATATATATATATACATTGTTGCTTTATAAATGATTCTAGAATGTAAATATGCTCCAGAGACAACTATATCAATTAACAAAGAGGACTAGTTCCTTTGGAACAAAATGTATGTTAAATATAAACAAATCATTAGAGTACAAAGTGATATATATATATATTTGTTTAGAAATGATTCTATAATGTAAATATGCTCAAGAGACAACTATATCAATTAACAAAAAGGACTAGTTCCTTTGGAATAAACAGAAGTGTTAAATATAAACAGATTCACATATGTCAAAGTGAAAATCTATTTAAACATAAATATAATATTCAGTAGTAATGTAGAGATTTTACTTTGATAATCTAGCACAGACCAACTCTGTATCAAAACTGAGTCTAAACGAAGCTGGTAGAAGCTAAGTAAACCAACTAAATGATGTGTATTACCCCAGAGGAACGATTCACCTGATCTTTATGAAAGTATAGCTTTTCATAAAATAACATTGTTATATTACGCATGTCAACATAATTAGTGTTCAACAATAAGCGGATAGCATTAATAAAATAATAACGAGAATGCAGGTTTATAATACTCTCATAAGCCATAACAAAAGGAAAAAAAAAATCAACCCAAAATCTGGGTATAAAACAACATTTACAGTGCAGATAACACAGTCCATATGAGCTTATAGTTACATAATTTCAATTCAAAGAAAATTTCCAGCATCATGGTATAAAAATTTTATAGTCCTCGAATATGAAATTCAGGTCACTGATAAAACATGAAAGATGCTGAAAGGTTTCATATATTCCTCAGAGAGGAAGAGCCAAACCTAGAGAATGCTATACATTATTGTTAGAAGGAGAAGTTGGAAGCGAGTAAGATGAAAATCTTTCCATAACGATATTGGCCTTTACGCTTACCTGAAAGAAACCCAAAAGGAATCAGTAAAACCCTAGTTTTAAATGGGTGACTGTTAATAGATTTTTTTATATATATGATAACCTCTATCAGGATAAACTTATTCTACCAGGGAAAGACGTAAACGGAAATATAACGACTTTCCTCTACCTGAAACAAATTCATGGATGTGTAAGAAATTCATGAGAAAATCATGACATTTGCATATGAATGCTTGAGGGCCCATAGCCATTTATAAAAATGATGAATACCAAAATCTGAATAAACCTTACCTAGATGAGAGTCGTTAAGTCAAAGACTCCTCCGCAAAGCCTTGAAAGGCGAACACGGTAATACAGAGAGGGCGCTGCAATTCAGCATAAATGCAACCGAGCTATGGATAAAATTGTTTCATGATTTAACCTTAATGAATTGATAAACTGAATTAAGACGGAATCGAATGAAATTAAAATTGGTTTCATAACTGATAAAATAAATTCCATATTACCTGGTGTAAGCCAACGAAATCTGAGTTAAGAGATGGACGCATTTGTGCAGAAGAAGAGTAACCTTCTGGAGGAAGAGCAACAGTCTCGAGCAAAACTGGAATGCCGAATGAAATTGAAACCTTGGAAAATTTCATTAAATATCAACTATGTGGTCCTAACCCTAACGGATAATCGCCCTACAGGTGGCGAAATCTGCGATAGTCGTATTGCATTAACAACAGAAGAATGGAGGTAGCCGAAGTCCCGAGCTAAATATCTGTTGAAGTAAAGACCCGCGTAATATGAATTAATTGAAACCCTAAATTAGTACCAACAAATATTGATGAATCTTATCGTGATCTGAGCGGAATGGTAAACAAAAACTCTAGGTACATATCTATGTTACCATAGTACTACTCAACATTAATACGTTGCGTCTTCCGAAAAACATTTCCATTTAAAACTGATATGAATCAGTGGTGGGGTACCATATAAGAGTTTGGGGAAATGTGATCCATAGTTGTAACGTAACAGATAAGGAACGAGTCATGTCAGAAGTCGAATTAGAATGAAACCAAAGACTATAGTCGTAGTTGAAATTGCAATGAGATTTCCAAATAAAAACTATGGTCTTTGATTGAACCTATGTTAAAGAAATGATAAACCAGTATCGTATGGATCGAAATTATTATCATAGATATGGTTATAAATTACGCCCAATAGGAGTTGGTTGAAAGGAAAATCAACATATTGATTTTAATATATATGGTCGTAGGGTGGATTAAGGTTTGATCGATATAAATTTTATATTTGATAATATAAAATAATTAAAGTGTAATAGTTATATAAATGATATTTAACTACTCATGATGAGATTTATAAAAAGGAGTTTAATGGGCTATTGTGAAGAATAACAACTGAAGCCATTAACAATTAAATCAAAATTGGAGTCTCTTCGAAATGATGAAGACTCCTAGAAAAAAAAAAAATTGAGGGAGGTTACAAGCAGAGCATCGGTACCTTCCATGTTTTATGTCGGATGCATGTTCACAGCTCCTTTGATTTATCGATTGACCAGTTTCACCAATATATGGAGTTCCACGGGAGCAAGGAATTATATAAACACCCTTTCAATCTATGGCGTTCACAGGGTCCTTAACCGATCTTAGAGAGATCCTAATAGTGTAAATGGGTTTGAAAGTCAATGAAAAATTTTGTTTTTTTAGGATTCTAACGATCTTATATGTGGTTCCTTAAATGATCGGAAGGTGCTCTCCTGACAACCAAACATTAGGATCATTTTTATTCTTAGAAACTTTTTTTTCCTTTTTGAAAAACTCGAAGGCCTTCAAAACTGCCATAACCATTATTATTAAAAAAATTCAGAAGGTGGGATTTTTATTCTTCAAGGGGGAAATCATTAGAGATTCTAAAATCTCTCGTAGCTAAGGTGTTGAGAAAAACTATATTTTGTGCACAGAAATGATGCGAAGTATCATAAAGATATTTCTCAGTGTGAGTTTTCTTCCGAAACACCTTATGGGATAAAGAACCATCATTGCTTATTGAAATAAGAACGTCAAGGAAAATAAGTGTCCCTTCAACTTCACATTCCATAGTGAACTTTATGGTGTCAGATTGATTTTTAAGATGATGGAAAAAAAAATGTCCAATTTCTCTTTACCATGAGGCCACATGACACAAGTGTCGAATACAACCTTTTCGAAAGCTTGTGTTGGAATAGAGATGAGGAAAGGGCCTTGGATTCAAAGTCCTCCATGAAAATATTAGCCACTACAAGGGACAGGGCAGATCCCATAGCCACGCCACAAGTTTTTTCATAGAAATCCCCTTCAAAACTAAAGAAGGTAGAGGCTAGACAAATCTTAACTAAAAGGGAAATATCAAGATTGATAACATGATTGATAACATGAATGGCCTCATTAATAGAGATATTAGTGTATAATAAGATCACATCAAAACTGACCAGATTATCACCCGTATCCATTCTCATGCCCTTTAACACATTAATAAACAATGATGAATCTTTAAAAAAGGATTATGTTCGGCCATAGTACAGACATTTCACCAATATACAAATCAGGTTGGCTCATGTAAGCCCATGTTCTCTTGGGGGCGAATTCATCCAATCTATGTCCATAGCATGTCACAAAGCCCAATTTCAACCTTTGATTAACCCGATGTGCTTTGGGACACGAAATCATCACGTGTGTCCATTGTATTTCACGAAGCCCGATACCTGTTAATATGCCTAATTTCAGCATTTTCTCTATTCTATTGGATAATCAAATCCATTTGACAATTGTGGAATCAAATGATGGTACATGAAGCCATGAACCCATTCTTAATTTTGAATCGAGCTTGCCAGCCAAAAGTAAAGTTGTTTTCCATACAAATTCAAGATTAAGATTTTAATTAAATGTTATTTATGAATTCTTTATATCACTAAGAATACTTCTTTTTCAATTTAAAATTCTAACCATTTATTTAATAAAAAATATAAATTTTTTTGAGTTTTATTTTGAAATAAATGTGAAATAGATATATCTATAGATATAACAGCTAGAAGATTTATTGCAGTTTCTCTAACAAGTGGAGGATTTATTGCAGTTTGTGAAGCTTTCATTTTTTTTAATACTATGATTATGCGCTGTGGAAAATGAATTTTTTTCTCTTTTAAATTTTTTTCTCTCTTGAAATTTAATAAAAGATTTAATTTAAATGAAAGGTTTCATTTTTTATTTATAATATATATTAAAGAAATTCAGAAAGTATTTAAATGGAAGGTCTAATAGCAATGGATTAAAAATTAATTATCTTTTAACTAATATTTAATAATAATTGATAAATTTATCGATTTATAATTGAAATTTATAAGAATATATATATATATATATTTAAAATATTGTGAGAAATATCTTTATGGGTTTCTTTATTGTAACTTTTGAAAATACACTTGATTATGAAATATTTTTATAATAGAGTTTAGTTTTGAGTAAAAAAATCTTTTGTGATTTTTTATTATCATTTATGTTTTGGGTTTTAATTTTTCTTTTCATTTTCCATATTTAATAGTTTTTAAAAATATTATTAATAGCTTTTAAAGATATTATTAATAGTTTTATTAATTACAATCAATAATATTTACATGAAATTACATTTGGTATTTTCACATATATTTGAATGTAGATTGATATTGATATTAATAAAAATTTTCATAGGTTTTGATATTAGATTACGAGAAAACTCCATTTTGTTGTCAACTTTATTAATAATCAATGTATCTACACCAAATTGGTTGCAAGAAGGCAATCATATTGATTTAGAGGATATAGAAGGTTAGAATGATGTCAATCAAGAAGGTGATGAGTGAGACCAAGGAAGACATGAATCACTTAGAAATGGTACTAGTAAATGAAGCATTGTTTATGAGAACAAACAAAATCTAATTGCAATAAGGAATTAGTATATACATAGATATTGTTTGGTAATAATCACATAACAAAGAACTTTGTCAAAGGGTTTTGAACCAGCCACTGTGGTTCATCTTCGGGACAAGATGAGAGATCACATCGTGGCATGAGACTTAAATAGATGGAGTGAAAGATTAACTAGTCATTATGCTATAACAACTAGTTTGACTAAAAAGAGAAAAAATATTATTATTTTAATTCTGTTATTTATTTTATTCTTATTTTATTTCAATTAATTATACTTTCCATTTAATTTATAAAGCCTAAATCATTAACACCTAATAAATGTTCAAATATAAATGATTATAATTTAATTTATGTCATAACTTATTTTTATTTAAGTTCATTTTAGTTATTTTTATTATTATTTGACATCAATTTATTATATTTTTCTATTAATTAAACATCCATTCACGAGAGTGGTACTTAGTCACTAGTCAAAGTAATATATATATATATATATATATAGATATAAAATAAAATAATATTATAACTAAGGAATAATTGTTAAATTTATTATGTGTAATGAATGAGGGAGAGTAATCAACAAAAAACACAAGCTAGGGAGAAAACTGGATCCAACACCTTCTAATACTCCAACATCATCTCTGTTGAGACTAACATGTCTTTTTAAACTTAAAGCCTCCTTAACTTGTGGTGATGAAAATGTCAATCTTGGCAATGACCTTAGCAAGGATTCAACAAAGTCATGGAATCCTTTGACATGTTTGGTCACCAAGGAATACCTCCTCATCATAGTTCAACAATGGTCGGCAGAATGGATGACTGCATCCATCAACGACACTGGAGTAGAAGGGGACACTGAGCTGCATGCGGGTCCATGTGAGAAGGAAAAAGAGAAATAGAAAGAGACAGATAAAGAGAGAGAAAAAGACAAAGGAAAATGCACATAAGGAATAGAACCAGAACAAGAATAGGGTCACCAAGACCCTGCCAACAACATAGATATAGAGGATTCATCGTTCATCATCTGGAAGAGGGTACCGATAGTAACTACAATGACCCAAGGAAGAAGCAAAAAGAAGAAAAATCTAAGGATGCAATACCATTGGTCCTCATTAATGGGGACATCAACGAGATTGGTGAAAAAGTACAAAAATTCACACAAGATACATGGAAACAAATTGATGATCGGTACAAGACATTTTTAGCAAAATTTCTACAAGGTATTGTATAATTAAATACATTGTCAACAACAACAAAATGACAGGAGTAGCCAGCTAGACAATAAGAATAGAAAATTCAATCAACGCAGCCAGAGTGTCGAATAGAGATAACATTTGGTGTCATAATTTTGAAGGTACCAAGAGGATCGCTTCAGTTTGAAGCTACCAAAGATAAAGAGTGCACCAAAGGATGGGAAAGTCTAAATATGAACATTTATGTGCTGCTAATACAAACAATGCATTACTTTCACCAAGGCATCACAGAAGAAGTAAAAGGGAGAGAACATCACACTTCACAGTTAAACATGCAGGTGGAGAAGGAAATTGATCGAATGATCAAGGAAATATATGAGGCAAGATAGTAACAACAATAATCGGAAGAATCCATAGGAAAAACTAGCAGTGAGGTTTTAGACGTCAAGGTATTTGAAGAGGAAGCACCAGTAGACAAGGTTGTGAATCTATCCCTAGCAATCAAAGACTCAAAGAACAATATTTCAGAGTTGAAATTTTAATATGAGGTAAATATTATTGAGATAAAATTAATGTTGTAGTGAGTTGCACCACCGTAGGTGCATGAGGAGAGGGAAGCATATCTCAAAACCACACTGAAAGGCATATCTGACATTGTGGCAAAGTGTGTAATAATTACAATCAACTATGAGGACTTTAGCAATCTCACATAGGCTCGTCGGGATCATAGAAGGAAAGAATCTGCAGAAACAGATCAAATACCTTCGGTGTAAGGAGTATATTTTCATAGAGAATATCGAGCCATGGCAAGATGAGGCCATTCAGCTTTTACAAAATGTGGATGAGAAACTCAAGGAGCTCTGATGGAGAGAAAAAGAATTGTTGATGAATATTGTTGGGCCAACAATCGAGAAACTACTAGAAGAAGTGCGCCAAGAAGAAAAGAATATTGTAGAAATAATTTAGCCATGCAAGAAGGCCTACAATAGCATAGCAACAAATATCCAAGGCACAATATCTGAGTGACTCGGGACAAGTCACATGTGAGCGTTGGGGGATTGTTGGGTGTAGCACAACTTGGTCCAATTTTTGTCTAAAGACTCCATAGTTTGAGGAGCGAAGCAAGTCAAGTATGTCGCACATTGTATAGGGGCTTCAGGGTGGGTCTACGCCCCTCATTTTGTAACAAGTATCGGGTGTTATTCCATTGTTTTGTCCAACCCATGGTTTTGTAATAATGTATTAGATATATAATGGGATGTAATGTTGTGTCGAATTAATATAGGCATAGTTGATGAGCACAAAATTTTGTATTTTTACTCTTTAGTCTGTTTTGGGCATTAAGGGAAGACTCTGCACCTGAGTGCGTGGAGACCTTGGAAGAGTCTATAGTTGTGTGCGCAGACCATCTACAACTATGAGCACAGGTTGGCGAAGTGAATGTACTGAAGAAATTTATCATAATAAATAAGAAGAATATTTTGGCATATTTTGTGTTTGAATGAACTATTATATTTTCTTTTTATTTGTTATGCAAAGTATTGGTTTCAAGTTAACAATATGTTAGTATAGTTTTATATTTTTCTATAATATGTTTATGGGACGAAACAAGTAGTTATAATTCTTAATGTATTAATAATATGCATGTTAGAAGATTGACTAAACCCAAAAAAGTGAAGTAAATCCACCTTGTGCAATCCCTTAAGGTTGCAAAAACCTGGTTATCCAACCATCCATAGCCACCTCGGGTGAGACTACAACATGCTTGCAGGTCGTTGCCGAAAGGGCTGATGTCTAAGGGTTTTTTTGCTATGAAGTACAAGTTGAACTTGGGTTAAACCCGACTGAGCCAACACAAATCTATTTTAACACTGCCTTCTTGGGCCAAAGAAAATTTGAGAGAGATCAATGGGAAGAAAACATTTACTTTTATTTTATTTATTCAATTAGATTTTAGTTTGAGAATTTGTTTTCTCCAATTTTCTATTTTCAATTTGATGTACAATTTTAATTGATTTCAATTTTAACTTTAATTATTTTAAGCAGATAATTTTTTGGAATGAGATGAAGAAAAGGATTTAAAATGATGACATTTCACCAACAAGGAGGAGAAAAATATTTTTACAAACTAAAATTAGAGATTTTTGTCATTCTTCCAACAGGAAATCATGTTTATTAATTTGTATGCAAATTCCATTAATTTAATGACAAATTTGTACCAATTGTTTCATATTTTTGCACTTTCAATGGATATGAGAATTATTGTTCATTAGATAAGCGATCATATATAATAAAATTATAGATCTATTATTTAGTTCTAATTTTCTCTTGCGCGTAATCGAATTTCTGAGTAACTATTTACTGTGAATTTCTACATTTTTAAAATATATTTAATTGTTCTTGAATTATGTTAATTAATTCCATTATCTAATGACTTATCATTCGTTATTTGATATCTAGAAGAAAGCCTATATTGCAATAATTATATCAGTAATTAGAACTTCTTCAACAATTTTATATTTATCACAAAAACATGTTAAATCCACATTCTTTTAACCATTTTTACTCTTGATTTGAACTATGTCTATATTTGGTCCTTGTGTAGATAAGAAGGATTAGTTTTGTTTTACTGCTTGCATTTTAGATTATATTTACATTTAGAATATTTTCATCAAACATTACAAGTCTCCTTTTTTAATAGGAAACTCTAGTGTAGCTTGGTTGAGCCCTCAATCCAACTTAAGGGTTGCTTTGTTATAAGTGAGAAGCAAGAGAGTAAATCAAATATTTCCTTTTTCTTATAAAACAATTAGAAACATAATAAGTTAGCGGGGAGAAAAAAGGGGTAACTCAGCTCATTAGAATGAGTTAGAGTCACCATTATAAATGAATAAGAGTTTGATTAAGACTCTAACTAGGTGGTCTTCGCAAATATTGATGAGGTCATTTTTCGCCATCAATAAATTCATAATGAAAATGTTAAGTGATTATTTAAACATTTACTTGTTTATTAATTGCGGATTTTTTATTCGAAATTTGAAAAACAATTAATTAGAATGATATACAAAATAGTCACTTTAATGGCATCATTTGGAGTCTATAACAAAACCCATAATGAGATAACATTCCTATAGTTCCTAGTAGTATACAAGGGTAAGGGTGAGGGAGGAAGAGAAAAAGAAGAGATGATCAATTGAAGGAACTCAAAGAAAGAGAAACTCTTTGAATATTTGTTCTAATTATTGCATAGATATTTTTTTTTGCTTTAATGACTTATCTTTATCCAATTGGCTACAACTAGGGTGTGAAAAATTTTACATTATAATTCTAGCTATTAATAGGGCTAACCTACCATAACTGAAATCAAAGTTTAATTTAATGTCATATAAAATAAATATAATTTTTAAATTTACATTTATATATTTTTCGTATGCTTGATGGGGCTACATCTTCATCATGTCCAATATATCACATCAAGGAATGCATTAATAGAGCACCCAATCACAATATATCCAATACTTGATGGATTACATTTAATAAATATATATAATTTTATTTTTTAACTTATTTGATATTATAGTATGTCATTGCAAAAACCGAGCATTACTTAGCAAAATATTACCTCAATAAATAAATAAAGTAAATTTTGATGGTTTATTATAACACATCAACAAGAAATTTATAAAATGTCTATAATTATTAAAATTTATACCTTTTGAGGTAATTGATGGTTGATGATAACACATCAATAAGAAATTTATAAAGTATATGTAGTTATTCAAATTTATATCTTTTCAAGTAACTATAATAATATAAATTTACATATTTCCCATATTTAATTTATCCTATTTATTATAAATTAAAAATAAATTTTGATGAATAAATTAAATAAATAAATCCATTAACAAAATCTTATTAAATAATTTTAAAAAATAAATCCATTGGATGCTTTTATTAATCTTAAAAATATATTTCAAATTAAATAAAATGCAAAGAATGATTATATTATATTGGTTAAACAATATAGTTCCAAATTGATTAAAAATACAAATACTGATTATATTATACTGGTTAAACAATAAAGTTACAAATTGATTAAAATATATCTTTTTATATTCGTTAAAAAATAGGTTTTTAGATTGATTAAAATCCAAACACTTAATATGCTAGCTATAAAAGAAAATAGAATTCCAAAGTAATTAAAATCTAAACACTTGTATACAAAAATGAAAATCACTTACTACAATCTAGGTTAAATTGACCAAAGAAATCAAGGTATTACAATATAACGATTACAAAAATAAATTGACAACTTCTTTGAAATATTATTGAATATTCATAATGCCTAAAAAGTGATAAGAAAAATGTTTCAAAGTCAAGATAATTTGGTTTATTTAGCACTAACGTTAATTAACATTTAATCAAGATTTTGATTATGAGATTAAATAATTGGGTAAAACTCTATCGATTCATAATCTTTATATTTAGTGAATTTTTTTAACTAAACAAAAAAGACGAATCAAAATGTAAAATTACAAATAACAAAATACCTCAACTTACATTAACATTATAATATATGTTTAATTAATTAATATACCTCAACTTATATTAAAGTTATAATATATGTTTAATTAATTAATATATATATTTAGTTAACTAACACATTTAAGTCAACTAATTATATGGGAAGGCTAGTGTCAATTATTTCCATTAGCTAATTTCCAAATACAATGAATAAATTAAGTCGCAAGAATGCTCGCTATGCAACCTTGTTTTTAAGAAAAGTTGTTTTAATTATTTTCTGTTTATTATATATATATATATATTTTAAATATTAGTCAATTTCATTCAGGTTTATTTTTATTATTTAATTTTTTATTTTTTAAAATTTTAAGAATGAATATTTTAAGTATAAAATATTAATAAAATTTGCTCAAAATTGTATTTTCTAATAAATCTAAATTTTGGAATCGAAAGTTTATAGAGTCATATCTTGAATTTTACTTAGCTAAAGGAGACTAAGGATGGGTAGTTTGAAAGCTAAAATCATGGAGAATATTTTGTAAATGGTTATATGACCAATTATAGTTATTTACTATGTCTAAATCTAACATAATTTGGAGCTTTGAATTTGTAACAATAATCTATTTTCTAAGTTTTATTTTTTGGAATTTGATTGGTTGAAAGTTTTCTTATTGCAAATTGATTAAAAGGGTACTTTACTGGGCCAAAAAATCATTGAGAGAGATCAATGCGAAGAAAACACTTTCTTTTCTTTTACTTATTCAATTAGATTTTAGTTTGAGAATTTGTTTTCTCCAATTTTCTATTTTCAATTTTATGTGCAATTTTTATTAGTTTTGATTTTAATAAATGATTTTTATTAGTGAATTTGTTGGAATGAGATAAAAAAAAATGATTTAGAATAATGATAATTCACTAGAAAAGAGAAGAAAGGGATTCTTCCAAACTAAAATTAGATATTTAAGTCATTCTTCCAATAACTTTATCTTTCTGAAGATTCTTTTGTAAATTATAAATAAATTTTATGAGAATGGGGAAAGGGTTTCTCTTCTCTGCAAATTGGAAGTTTTTTTTGCACCTTTGTATGAGGAATTCTTCCTATATATTAAGAGGAATACTCATTAACTTTAAGTTCTATTTTTTTCTAGCGCTTTGTCCAACCAATCTTCTAATGCCACCATTATTACTGTGCTCATATAATATTACTGCTTGTTGATTTAGTGTCCGCAAGTCTTTCACTTATCACTCCTACTGGTCGTTGGTGGTGTGAGTCTTCTTATTCAAATTCTTCCCATTCCAAGAGGGGAAGGTACCTCCATCCTACTGCCTGCATGAGGTATCTAGGATAAGGAGGAGATCCAGCAGAAAGATGGATGGAAAGGCCTGTTCCATCTCTATAAAGAAAGTAATAAATAGAGATAGGAAATAATAGATGGGAAAGAACGGAAGTCATTCGCGGGTTTAACTTGAATAAACAAGTGGTGAGCATATGCAATCCTCCTTCAAGTGAGCATCTTTCATTCTTTCTTTCGAGCAAGTGAGTCTCTTCTCTTTCTTCAAAGTAGCGTTCCTTCTTTTCTATTGTCTCGCGAGAAGCTGAGCTATAAGGTTCGGGTGGGGACCAAAGTAACATACATCTTTTCTTACTGGGCTAACAAACAAACTCCATTCAAGGTAAGAACGATTCGGGTGATACCTGTTATTCAGGTAAGAGACAGGGAAGTAGGTAAGTAAGGCCTGCCTTTGCTTGAAGGGGACTTTGACAAAATGACAATAAATATAGCTTGGATCATAAGATTGTATCAAAATATCGCATTGTCAGATTGTATTGTAAGATCGCATCATCATAAGATAAGATCGCATTGATAAATGAAAAGACTACATCATAAGATATCATCATAAGACTGCATTATAAGAATGCGTCGTAAGATTACATCTACAGGTAAGAGTCAATTGACTTGCCGCCTCTTTCTCGTTTCGATACCAACCTATACCTATAAGCCTGGACTGTAGGGCAGGACCTTATTCAGGCAGACTCAGGTGAGGTAGATTAAGGTAAGGTAGGACCTTCTTTGTTGTATCTGCGGGACTTGGCTTAAGGGGTGAAAGGTTCAAGGCTTCTGAAGGTTCAGGCATTGGTGTACTTGGCATGGCTGGTGCTGAATGGCTGAATTTTCCAGGTTCCAGGCCTATGGAAAAAGGGGTAAGGCTAAAGGCTAAAGGCTAAGCCCCTCCCTGGTGTGTTGGTGGCTCTGGTATAGTTCCTCATCCTCTTCCCTCCACCTCCTACGTAGGCCACCCTTGAACTAGTGAAAATACCGGTGTGAAAGCGTCTAATCTAACCAAGTGGGTCTTGCCCTTATTCATAGGCTACCCCTTTTTAGACACACACTTGTTACCCCTATCCCCTTTTGCAAGCTAAGGATGAAAGGAAGCCCCAAGGAGAAGAGAGAGCCTTTGGAAAAGGGAGGTATGAAAATCCATTGGTAGAGCAAGCAATCTGCACAATGAGCAGTTTCTATACCGCTTCTCTCACTGCCCTGCCTATCTATAAGTCATCAAAGCCGAGGTACGAGTCCTGCCCACCTGCTGCTACAACTACAGATCCCCGGGGGAGCCGGGCGCGAGAATGAAAGAAACCGAAACCTTCGAACTTAGATCTATCTCTCTTGCTGCTTGCCTGATTGAGACCTCGATTGAGACCCGTCGAGATCTACTCGTATCTCTATCTAGCCCGGATCGATCTTACTACCCTGATATCTATCCCTGAGATCTTCGTGATACCCGTATTTCGATTGAGACCCATTTCTCTCTCTTGCTACCCGCCGCCTCTCTTCTTCTTTCCACCCGACGATGATGAACTTGAGGGGGAGGTAATTGCTTTCTGGCTTGATAAACCCCGGATGGAATGAACCCCCGGCTGCTTGCTGGGAGAATCCGGGGGCTGGATGGCTAGATGGCTTCTTTAGCTTGCTGCCTAGAGAGAGGTCTGTGTGGGGAGAGCCACACCCGTCTCCAACTATAAAAATAAATCATGTTTTTACAAGTAAAGTTGGTTTGAGCCCAAAGAGATAATTCACTAGTGTACACATCACAATGATGAGGTGCCTCCACTATCAAGGTATCCTATCCCATATGTACTAGATCTGCCGCGTGGGGATACAAGTAACGTTCTGTTTTGTTGACCTCACCTTATAATATACACTTTGTGTCGCCATTTTGTCTCAACTCAGTCAGCCTGGATTATAAGTCATTTGGCTACAAAAAGACTCTAAGTCATTCCAATATTTATTATAATACAGATTTATCCTTCCTACCCCCTGTATTTGTAGGAAAAAAGAAAGCTGTGATCACTTAGATTAGCTGTACTTGCTATTGTAAGCTCAGTTTCTAAGTGGATAGCCCTGTCGTAATCCTCGACTAAGAAGGAAGATGGATGCCGATCTTCCATTGACTAAGGGGGAAATATAAGGGGATCCTATGCAAGCCTGAATCCAATGAATAAAAGAATATGTCAAACCAAATTGATGTAAGACAACATAAAGAAAAGAGTGTCTAACTCAGTCAAAGGCATTAGCCATGTCCAATTTCATAACCATTCCTTCTCATTTTATTGAGTTTACCGTGGACACGAGCGGGGATAAAGAGAGATAAAAAAGTTGTATTTACCTGGGTTTTTCTATGAGCGAGCACAAAGAAAGTGGATTCGCAGAGTAGATATGAGTAGCCCAGCTCCTCTACCTACGCTGATTCAAGGAAGAGCACTCTATTTACTGGTTTTTCTTACAAGACCGTTGGTTTGGTGTGATTCCCGGCATAGACTCAGTATTTAAGAAAGGCCATTGATTCTGCCTCATCTTTGGGTTTTGATCAACGGGGGAAACCTAGAACAGAATAGTTGGACTTACTCATAGTTGGGAGTAGTAATAACCTTCTATCATAGCTGAAAGAATTGGATCTAGTAAGTACGACCACGGTGAATACAGATTTATAGATATCGCCCCAGCTATTAGCCATTATTACACTAACTATCCCAGCTGATGGAGCTGGTGTTTCTTTATTATGTATATAGGTTGGTTACCAATCATTCATTTTCTATAAGGCAAATTCTTTATTATCTATACAAGAGTTGGTTTCATTCCGCTTAGTTACCTTGGTAGTTACTATTAGCTAAGTCATATACACTAGGCATATTAATACCTGTATTCTGCCCTTCTGCTTAGTTAGAGTCGAATATACTAGTAGTAAATATGACGGTTAAGTAAAATGCAGCTTATATTAATTTACACCTCGTGTCTGATGCGTAATTACCATTGAAGAGTATCAATATCCGAACCCGCTTACATTGAAATATACTACTACATTTTACCAAGTAGAAAAGCCATGTGTGATACAACAGCTAATTCCAGCTTAGTCAAATCATTATGACTAAGCGGCCTAATACTACTAATACGCTGCCAGATTACATCACGAGGTTGTTCCATTATAGTTTCTTTAAGTATACACTCTAGAGTATTGTCATATTATGCACGAGCTGCATATTACCATGATAAATTACAGTATTAGAAGAGGCTATTTATGAAAATACTATGCTCTAGGCTCATGCTTAACCGACCATACATAATAAGCATATGTCTAACTACTAGGATTTTCATCGAGTCTTAGTTGTTTACTACTAGTATTTCATGCTGTAACTAGTATATATGTAAAGCATGCTAACCATTAATTTCACTCAGCCTTACATTTTTATTATCCATGATTCATCAGCCTTACACCTGTTCTCAGGGTATTAATATATACCTTGTACTAAAGCTTATTATATAATACCTCGTAATTCACCTTACAGCATGCCTATTAATAGTTTACCAGGTAGCACTATTATCCTAGTAGTTTCATGTTATGCTTTTTATTAATTACTCAGTGTGAACATGACCCTACAAGCTGGAGAAGAGCTAAGTAAAACCAGATTGCATAGTCAATAGGTGGGCTCATCATTTGATATAATCCCTGTGGTCTATAAGGCAGCTTTTTCATAATGGAAAGGCAATAGTTGCAAGATGAGTGCCAAGCCCTTAGACACGTAAACGCTTTATAGGGCTCAATTCACTCAGGTCCATAATCAGTATGGAGACTTAAACTAAATTCGATTCTAGAAGTATTATTCAAAACCTCTGCATCACCCGCAACAAAGCAATTTCGGAATCTCTATTGGCTATTATCTCCCCCACTACTAATTAAAGGCATGCCCTGCATATCTCTGCTGTAGCTCAGCTAACTGAAACAAGGCTTTGTTTTCCCGGATTCTCCGGAATTGTTTATTAGCAATATGGATATAAAGGTGCATGCTTTGAATGAATGTTGCTTCTGTGGCCCTTGTTTAGGCATAAGTTGGGCTTGTCTGATGTCTGATGACTTCTGGCTTGTGGTCTTGGACTAGAGCTTCCAGCAAGTACTCCCGGCAACTATTGGCTATCGACAAGTACCTAAAGCGATGACAACATCACAATGATTAACTGTTTGGCTACTGACTAGTTGAACAAAAGTAGAGGTTCAAGTAATGAAGTCGAAATTACTTAATACTCGCTACTTGAGTCTTTCCAACATGACGCGGGTTGTTGTGACTCTATCTCTAGGATGTATAAAGTGATTTTAGGAGCTACTGATCTTCCTGGTTTCATGAATGGATTGGTAAGTAACTCACTCCATAATTGTAGGGAACCGGCATGAGTGAAGGGTAAGGCGATGATCCATCCATCCACATGCCATCCTCCGGGGACTTCTAAGGTATCTAGATTCTCGACTCACTGACAACGTGCATTCCAGGTATCTAGCTAGCTAGTTGTAGCAGGTAAACAGAAAGGTGTAATAGCATGCCCCTGGCTGGCTCCTTGAGTGTTCCTGGCTTAGAGGTTGGGCTGCTTCCTTCGTAAATCACCTAGTTTGGGTCAGGCAGGAATGTTGAGCCTTAGAAGGGGATTTGATTGGATTGGAATGGCTGAATGAGACCTTACAAGTAAGCCCCCGGTTGCTGACATGCATGGATGGATCAGACCCTTACCTTTTAGTTATACTGCCCGGACACCTAGCACTGCAGCCCTAGCACTTTAGGAAAGTATGTTAAGTTAGTTACCTATATATCAGGAAAAGTGGGAAGGGTCCCACGCCACTCCCTTTCCCCCCAGGAGGTATGTCTGGATAGGCCTCATTCCTTTGGGGGCCTTAAGAGACGCATGGCGTAAAGCCACCTATTATCCTTACCGGCTCGCCTTATAATTATCTGCTTTTATCATGCATTTTTCAAGGCTCAATCTTTGTATAAGTTCTTGTAGCAAAATTTATTATTTTGAAGAGATTTTTAGAGGTCTATTGAGAATTAGAGAAAAGAAAATAGGTTTATTAATTTTTATGCAAACACTTTTATTTGTAAATGAAAATTTCTTACATTTAATGACATTTTTGTACCAATTATTTCATATTTTTGCACCTTCATTAGATATGAGAATGATTTTTCATTAGATCAATGATCTTATCAAATAGAATTGCATATATGTTATTTAGTTCCAATTTTCCCTTGTGCTTAATCAAATCTCTGAGTAACTATTTACTCAAAATTTCATCATTTTAAAAATTGATTTAATTGTCCTTGAATGATGTGAATTCATTCCATTATCCAATGATTTATCCCCCATTATTTGATCTCTAGAAGAAATCATGTATTGCAATAATTATATCAATCGTTGGAACTTCTTCAGCAATTTTATATTCATTACAAAGACATGTTAAATCCCCATTCTTTTAAACCATTTATACTCTTGATTTGAATAATATCTATATTTGGTTCTAATTGATATAAGGTAGATTTTTTTTTTTACTGCCTGCATTTTAGATTATATTTAAATTTAGAATAAGTTCATCGCACATTAGAAGTCTCCTTTTTTAAGAGGAAACTCTAGTGTGGCTTGGCTGAGCCCTCAATCCATCTTAATGGTTGCTTTCTTGTAAGTAAACATCAAGAGAGTAAATCCAATATTTCTCTTTTTTTTTTTATTAAACAATTAGAAACATAATAAGTTAACAAGGATGAAAAAGGGGTAACTGACTCAGTAGAACCAGTTAGAGTTGCCATTATAATCGGATAAGAGTGAGACCCTAACCACATGGTTTTCTGAAATATTGATGAGGCCATTTTTCGCCATCAGCAAATTCATCATGAAAATATTAAGTGATTATGTATACATTTAATTTTTTTATTGATTTTGAATTTTTGTATTGGAAATTTGAAAATTAATTAATTAGAATGATATACAAAATATTCACTTTAAAGTCATCATTTGGAGTCAATAAAAAAACCCATATTGAGATAACATTCCCATAGTTCCTAGTAATATACAGGGGTAAGGGAGAAGGAAGAGGAGGAGGAAAACAAGAGATAATAAATTGAAGGAACTAAAAGATTAATTATTGCATATTTTTTTAATGACTTATCATTATCCAATTGGCTAAAACTAAGGTGTGACCAATTTTACATTATAATTTTTAGCTATTAACAAGGTTAACCTACCATAAGTGAAATCAAAGTTTAATTTTGGTGACTTCACAACATTGAACATATTAACAAAGCACCTGATCAACGTCTATCAAAGACCCAATGGAGTACATTTAATATTTTGAAATCTATGTAATTTTATTTTTTATCTTATTTGATATTATAGTGTGTCATTTCAAAAGTTTATAAATCCTTAGCTAAATATTACCTCAACAAATCAAACTAGTAAATTTTAATGGTTGATGTAAATTTATAAAGTATCTATAATTATTCAAATTTATATATTTTCAAGTAACTTATGGTTGCTGATAACACATCAACAAAAAATTTATAAAGTATTATTCAAAGTTATATCTTTTCAAGTAACTATAATGATCTAAAATTATATATTTCCCATATTTAATTTATCCCATTTATTATAAATTAAAAATATATTTTGGTGAATAAAATAAATAAATTAACAAAATTGTATTAAATAATTAAAAAAAAAATCCATTGCATGCTTTTATTAATGTTAAAAAAAAAATGCAAACATTTATTATATAGAGTTCCAGACTCCAAATTGATTAAAATATATCTTTTTATATCTGTTATAAAATATACTTCTAAATTGATTAAAATCCAAACACTCAATATACTATTTATAAACAAAAAATAGAATTCCAAAGTCAGATTTGTAGATTGATTAAAATCCAAACACTTAATATACTACCTCTAAAAAAAAATAGAATTCCAAAGTGAGCTTTATAGATTGATTAAAATAAAAACACTTAATTTATACTACCTATAAAAAAAATAGAATTTTCCAAAGTGAGCTTTATATATTGATTAAAATCTAAACACTTAATTTATACTACCTATAAAAAAATAGAATTCCAAAGTGAGCTTTCTAGATAGATTAAAATTCAAACACTTAATATATTGCCATTAAAAAAATAAAATTCCCAAGTGAGCTTTCTAGATTGATTAAAATTGAAACACTTAATATACTACTTATAAAAAAAATAGAATTCCAAAGTAAGCTTTCTAGATTTATTAAAATCCAAACACTTAATATACTACCTATAAAGAAAAAATAGAATTTCTAAGTAAACTTTCTATATTGATTAAAATAAAAATGCTTAATATACTACCTATTAAAAAATATATATATCTCCAAAGTAAGCTTTCTAGATTGACTAAAATCCAAACACTTAATATACTATTTATAAAATATAGAATTCCCAAATAACCTTTCTAAATTGATTAAAATAAAAACACTTAGTATATTATCTATAGAAAAAATAGAATTGAGAAAGTGATTAAAATCAACAAAAATGCAAATCATTAACTACGATCAGGTCCTGACTTCTAAGCGCGGAAGAAATGAATAATTACAATATAACGATTAAAAAAATTAATTGACAACTTCTTTGAAATATTAATGAATATTCATAATGCAATGAACAACATATACATAAATTATGGACAAATAACACATTAAATAATATCGAGCTCAGTTACTACAATCCAAGTTCAAAGCATCTAAATTGACAATAGAAAGGAAATGATTACAATGTAATGATTAGAAAAATAAGACAACTTCATTCAAATATTAATGAATATTCATAATGCAACGACAAGATATAAATAAATTATAAATAAATGTTTTGAGAATAAGGAAAGGGTTCCTCTTCTCTACAAATTGCAAGTTTTTTTTGCATTTTTGTATGAAGAATTCTTACTGTATATTAAAAGGAATACTAATATATGAGTTATTTGGATATTTTCTTTTCAAGATTCAATTTTTTTATTTTCGTTTGTAGTAGAGTTTATGATTTTGAAGAGATTGTTGGGGGTCTATTGAGAATTAGAGAAAGGAAAATATGTTTATTAATTTTTATGAAAATACTTTTATTTGTAAATGCAAATTTCATTCATTTAATGACATATTTGTACCAATTGTTTCATATTTTTATACTTTCATTGGATATGAGAATGATTGTTCATTAGATCAACAATCTTATATAATAGAATTACAGTTATGTTATTTAGCTCCAATTTTAGATAAAATATCAATCTACAAATTATATTTAATTAATCAAAGAGTACACACATTTATACATGAGATAGTCTCAAGATAGGAAATCTATCTTGGACGCACAATAATGTGGTTGAGAGATTCTCTCAACCACATACTAAACTAGGAATGAATATAGTTCTAGCTACTTCCTATACTGTAGGAACAAACTCCTTAAATAGAGAATTACACCCATAGACATGTAGAAATTAGATATTCCAACTCCCCCCCTTAATGACTACTTGTTATGATGTTAATTCACAAAGTCTTGTTGTGGTCAAACATAACAAAGGATATGTTGACGTCCATATAAAAGAGCAACCATCCACTAGAATGCATGGGTACCAACCACTGCAACCCCTAGTCTTGTAGGATGTCCTTTGCATACATGATTCTGTCAACCATTATCACTGCATATATGTACCTGTATCTACAAATCCACCACCATCGGGTGAATTGCATGTGCAGAACCTCTAAAACAGAGAGAGTATAGCGTCTTTCTAAGCCAAATATTCATGTTGAAATAACAATCCCTAACAGCTGCGCTGATTGCGCCTTTCGACGCAACTGTCAAATAGAAAAATGCGCCGACCCTCTTGTGCTCAGAAACAACAAAATTTGAGACCTGTGAGTGAGGTGTTAGCTGCAGTCCACCTCCTCCTGTGAGCATTTAAGCTCCTGTGTACACGTTAACCACTCAGGCAATATGCCACCGCCAGGCAAGTCTGATCTGCAACCACCAGACAAATCCGCCAACTTCAATATGCCACCACCGGATAAGTCCGATCTGCCACCACCGGGAAAATCCGCCAACTTCAATATGCCACCACCGGGCAAGTCCGATCTGCCACCACAGGGCAAATCCGGAACTTAAATGTGCCACCACCGGAAAAATCCTATAGCCACTAAGGCTCTGTATGTGGTTTCTGGTTCACCACAAACCATCACTTTACAGTGACAAAAGATGGTTTCAAGCTGACCATAAACCATTACAAAGTGGTTTTAAGATCACCACGAACTTTCAAATGCTTTTACAAGGCTTACATTCCATACTTCAACATTTTGGAGTTTCTGGGTACATATAATGACCATTGCAACAACCAACTAGACTTGCTTATAACATTCTAGGGAGTCTATTCCACAAAACCACACTAACTCAAACAAACATCTACTTTGTTGTCCATCATAATAATTGTTGTTGCTGCTTTATAACCTCCTCTTTCATTGCTTACATCTTGGGCATCTTTGACATTGTCAATTAAAACTTGGAACTTCTCGTTTCACCTGTCATTTGTTAGAGTAGTTAATTCTAACAAAATAACTTTACCTACATTGAGTTAGCTAGGTTCAATAAGGCTCAACAAATTTAAACATGATTCCAAGAAACTAAATAAATACATAAACTCTTCAGATTTAATTTCTCTATCTCTGCCCAAAGATGATTATTTTCCAAACATACCAGCAACCATTTTTCACCAACGATACCTGTGAGGGGTCCATTAATAAAGAAACAGATTGACGACATTTCAACTGGACTCAATGCAGTGCATTCCAGCACTGATGATCCAGACATAGGCACTCACAGCCTCACGAAGAGACACAATTTTCTCTTCAAAAAACAATAATCCAGGACTCCACCGGTCTAATCCTCCGTTGTCCACAAATTCACCTGTTCACAATATCAAAGTTTGGTAACTGCTTCCAAGCATGCCTCCTCATGCTTGCTGACATACTGCAAAAACTAAGACCCATTGTCCAGCTAATCTCCTCGAAATTTAACATGTAGATCTATCTCCATCACACTGAGCACACACAAACTTGATCATCCTCCAATCTCTGACGCTCCAATATTCTATCCTTATATGTCATTTTCATTATCATGTCTTCATTATATCCGGTAGTAAATCATACCTGCAAATAAATTTGTCTATTGTTGGAACAGACAATTCCAACAAAGACTTGCACTCGTGACAATAGTTGCCCAAACTAAATGTCACAATAAATAAATTAATTCTTTCAACCAGATTTACATTACTCACATGAACACTCTTAAAGAAATATTAAACACAGGCAACATGACATCATGCCAACACTTTCAATCTGCACCAAACATACTAGTAAATTGCAAACAAACCACCTAGCAAACTGGAGCAGTAGCAAGAAACCACTGCAACAACAACGCAGTGTCTTCAGATCGAGGCTGGAACAAAGCAACAAGCCAAACTCGAACGTTGATTTTCCTCACATATAGAATGCTGAGGAGATCCCACAATCAACAGCTCACCAAGGGATTCACCCAATCTGCTATTTTCTCCATGCAACAACACCCTTCAATCCAGCTATTGACAAAAAATTCAAAGAGCAAGCAACTCTATGATAAAGAAGATCACGTAGGATGGAAAGCTTGATTGCACCATACACCTGAACATTTCTGACAACACTTTCGCCACCAGTAATAACAATGCTTGTTCCAATAGAAATTTTGTTTATAAAAAACGCAACCTCCATAATATCGATCCTTCTGGAACATGAATGAGTGCAAATTAAACAAAAGAATGCAATACATGTCCACAAAGAAAAACGACGGCAGAGCTCCACTGTCAGTGAGAGAAAAAAAACCGGAATCACAACGTCTACGTATTGCTTCTGTGGATCGATATAGGCATCAAAATCTGGTTTGCGAGCTTCGATACTTGCTTTGATACTTTCTAAACTATGCCCACGTTCGTCCATATCACGCTGGATTTTCCAAGCGAACTTCACCTCCTTGCTGATGTCCAAATATATACTGAAATCCAGCAGCTCTCTCACACGGGCATCAAACATGGGATGAAGGCCTTCGATGGCGAGAATCCTGGGAGGTTTGATCTGCTCCGGAGGATCTAGAATACCAGTGACGTGGTTATAAGTATTGATGATGCTAGATTTTACTCCTCATTTGACAAAATGCCATCATCCTGACCTGTAATCTCATGAAAAAATGGGGAGAATACATGTACGTTGCATCCTCGTTAAAAAAAACAGTGCAAAGGACACACATCTTTATACTTGAGGAAATGAAAAAATCAAGTGACATAATAACTTTCCGGATCAAAATCGAAAGTTCGTGTCTCCTAAAGTATTAGCTTCTCAAGACATTACATCAGATTCATAAGCAATGTCTTTCAGGACTATGAGCATATGAGATAAATCATAGTTGACAAATCAAAAGCATATGTTTCCACGAGCCATCGGTTGTGAGATCGAAAGCATGAGAAGGAGTATCCAATAAATTACTGCTAACATTAATTCCCTGTTCAATAGAAGATAATCACAAAGCTCTTACTTTAACTTCCGTAGTTGAATTTCCACGGCAATCTATTTCTCCGATTAATGGGAGCTGTGCCCAGCTTCTGCAACAGTGGAAGCATCAAGAAGTTCTTGAGGAGCCATCAGAGTACCTGGCGGCCGTCCATTCTTTAAGGGCTGATTCCATCTCTTTGTTTTTTTTTTTTTCCGCAACAAACAATAAATAGCATGGTAAGATCCAGTAAAGCCACCAAATAGCAACCCAATCCGACAAGCTTTTCTCTTACAATCAAATCTTTCTCTTAAACAAGTAGCTTCAAGTCGAGAATGGAGCAATACGACTGCCCTTTGGCAAGATTGAATGGCGCCACAGCCATATTTTTATGCACTCCAAAGGCACCACAGTGGTCTTGGAAATGCTGCCCGCCACGCCTCCGGCGATGAGCTCCTTGGCATAGAGAGGTATGCCCTCCAATGACAACCCACCTTTTCCACTCCTTCCTTTCTCTCCTGGCATTACACCAGCCCTCGAGCGATCTGCGGGAGCCGTAATGAATTCCTTAGGGCGGGTTTGGCCAGCGGCTCACACTATAGCCACATCGCTGGCTCAACTACTTGACACAGCATCCAACACGCAATTCCAAAGTCTGCACTAATATCTTCGGCCTTCGGGCTCTCCAATTCCTTTAACCCTTGATGTTTAGATATCGACACAACAGTGATCTCAAAACCAATCAGTCGATTGGGAGGAAATGGGGGAAATGTGAATCCAATGAGAGCGCAGGCAGATCTGTGCAGAGAATTGAAACCAAAACAAAAATTTAGCATTCGAGGACGAAGCCACTGATGCCTGCATCAGTTTCCTATCACACTCACGATGCCTCACGCGCTATAGCCAGCAATGAACATCATCCTTCATATGTGTTGCCCAATGCCCACTCTGGTTGCACTTGGAATCCATTTTCCTTCCCCTCTTGCAACAGGGGCAATAGAATGACAGAAAGAAAAGCCAAAGGCAATCAGTATTCATAATGGGCAATTACATTTCCTGCGCCTCCAAGTCTGTACCTTCTAACACTGTGAAAGTTGTAAGCTGGAACAGTGGCATTCAGGAGCTTCAGCGACGGATAAAGGCAACAGAGCTGATGCTGGACAGTTCTTAGCATATCATCTGTCATGCCAACGACCTGCAGATTGGGCGCCAGATCAATCCTCTGACGACAGACGAAGAGCTTGATTTTGAATGGTAAGCATCAAAATCTCATGATCTTGCATGAACAATCGAGCCCACTTCACAGAGAACGATCATGAGCTCGTACAACCACTACTTCGTCAATGCCACACTTAGGTCTGCTCTACAAATAGATTGTGTCTTTGATTTCTCACATGATCCTCCAAGATCGCTCCACAGAGAAATGCTCGAACGGTGATGAATGGACAAACAAAATTAAAACAATACAAATACAAATACAGTGATTTACATTCCTATGCCCAAGAAGGGGCAAAGGTCCTAACGAGCTATGATACCAAGATAAAATATCAATTTCCAAATTATATTTAATTAATTAAGAGTACACATTTATACATGAGATAGTCTTAAAATAAGAAATCTATCTTGGACACACAATAATGTGGTTGAGAGATTCTCTCAACTACACACTAAACTAAGAATGAATATAGTTCTAGCTACTTCCTATACTGTAGGATCATACTCCTTAAATAGAGAATTACAACCATAGAAAAATAAGAATTAGATATTCCAACAATTTTATCTTGTGTTTAATCAAATTTCTAAGTAACTATTCACTTTGAATTTCGTCATTTTAAAAATCAATTTAATTGTCCTTGAATGATGTGAATTAATTCCATTATCCAATTATTTATCCTTCGATATTTGATCTCTATAAGAGAGCATGTATTGAAATAATTATATCAACTATTAGAACTTCTTCAGCAATTTGATATTCATCACAAAAACATGTTAAAACCCCATTCTTTTAAACCATTTTTACTCTTGATTTGAATCATATCTATATTTGGTTCTAATTGAGATAAGACAGATTAGTTTTATTTTACTGCGTGCATTTTAGATTATATTTAAATTTAGAATAAGCTCATCGCACATTACAAGTCTCTATTTTTAAGAGGAAACTCTAGTGCAGCTTGGCTGAGCCCTCATACCATCTTAAGGGTTGCTTTCTTGTAAGTGGGCAGCAAGAGAGTAAATCCGAACCAGTTAGAGTAGCCATTATAATCGGATAAGAGTTTAATTGAGGTTCTTACTATGTAGTCTTTTGAGATATTGATGAGGCCATTTTTCGCCATCAACAAATTCATCATGAAAATGTTAAGTGATTATGTAAACATTTACTTTTTTATTGATTGTGAATTTTTTTATTGAAAATTTGAAAAATAATTAATTAGAATGATATAAAAAATATTCACTTTAATGTCATCATTTGGAGTCCATAAAAAAACCCATAATGAGATAACATTCCCATAGTTCCTAGTAATATATAAGGGTAAGGGCGAAGGAGGAGGAGGAGGAAAACAAGAGATAATCGATTGAAGGAACTAAAAGAAAGAGAAACTCTGCATATTTCTTTTAATTATTGCATAGATACTTTAATTTTTGTTTTAATGACTTATCTTTATCCAATTGGCTATAACTAAGGTGTGACAAATTTTACATTATCATTTTTAGCTATTAACAGTGTAACCTACCATAAGTGAAATCAAAGTTTAATTTAATGTCCTATAAAATAAAAATGATTTTTAAATTTACATTTAATTTTTTTTTAAGGACTACATCTTCGTCATGTCTAATATATCATCCGATTAGTGCGGAAAATTGAACTGGTAACTTCACATCAAGGAACAGATTAACGGAGCACCTGATCAAACTCTATCCAAGACCCGATGGAGTACATTTAATATTTTGAAATCTATGTAATTTTATTTTACGTAGTGGTTACACTTAAGGCGTAAACAACTTTGCTGGGTGTCGCTGTGTCATACTCTGAGCCCTTTGATGTTTTGTTAGACGATTGAATCGTCATCAGCCATGAATTTGATTTGGATCAGTTGCCAAGCGGTTGTGACTTTCGGTAGTCATCATCCCGCCCAGAAATCGTTACCTCTTCCAACATCATAGGTTCTTGGCCTGCTAATGAAATATCGGGCTCTTTCCATTTCCTCCTTCAAGGGGTGGGGAGCCTGAGACAACGATGTTTTGAGGAAGGAACCTTATTCTACATGTTTAATATCATCCGCTGGAGCGGGATCGCAGTCCTTTCCTTTGGGGTGGCTTGGTTAGATGGGAGACAAGGTCCCTTTCCAGGCTTGTCGATTCAACTGATTCCCCTCAGGGGAGCCATTGTGTGGCTGAGTGTCCTTCCCTTGGGCGTTCTAATCCCTTTCAATAGCTGTATCGTAAGGCAAACGTAGTAGCACAGAGATCAGAGGCATCGAAGGCATCATAGGCTTCGGCACCACCGGCCCTGGACAATTAGAGATTGCCTCCTTTTCTCGTGAGATCCATGAAAAAGCGATAGTTAGCAATTTCTGTTAATAAAGTGGGGTGATTTGATCAATGCCGAAACTCGAGGTCTAAGCCCTGCTGCCTCCCGACTACCCGCCTGATGTTTATAGTCAAAGGAATGGCGTAGAGAGTAGGGATAACATAATAAGTGTTATTACTCCGTATCTCTGTCAAGTTGGACGTTTGCAGGTTGAATGTTTGGTGTTTGTTTCTCTAGAGTATAACATGGCCGTGCTTTTATTTTTCAGGTTTCCATCTGATTTTTTAAGTTCTTGGATGAGCAGAGGGTTTTAGTTTGTTATTTGAAGAGATTTGAGATTTACCCAGTAATCTCAATGCATTGGAGTGGATGCATTGGAGTGGAGTGTAAGCAGAGAAGATAAGTTTGCCCACTGATTTGATTCGAGCAGAATGGATCATAGGCAGAGCATGGCAAATTAAACCCTTGAATGGACGTTTGCAGGTTGAATGTTTGGTGTTTGTTTCCTTGGAGTACAATGCAGCCATGGATCTTTCGTTGGAGGGAACCACACAATCTTATCTTCACTCTAAACATCTGCTCTCTACTTCCAATAACACCAATTTCACAGGCGCTGTCAAGGACTGCTTGGAGTTCCTGCAGGGTTCCTGAGATATTTAGGGAAAAGCAAGACCCAGGAGCTGAACCCAAGGAATATCAAAGACGTTAAGGTCTGGATGAGCGCAGCCCTGACTTATCAGAATGATTGCAGTTCGGCTCTCAGTTTTGTTAATACCACGCAGGTCGTGGAAAGAGTCATGGGAGAGCTGGTTACAGTCACGAGCTTGACCAGCAATGCCCTCAGCATGGTAGATGCTCTGGATACATATGGACAGAATATGGTCCTATGGAGGCCTCCCAAAACAGAGAGATCATCCAATTCCTCTAGTACTGCAGATTATTACCATCATTATAATGAAATTTGGGATGTATTAGAGATTGATGAATTGGTTCCGGATGTTACTGTGTCCAAGGATGAATCCTCCATGAGCATTCAACAGGCGGTGAACAGTGCACCGGATAAATCTGAGCGGAGATTTGTGATACACATAATGGCTGGGGTGTATAAGGAGATTGTTAGGATTCCTCCCAGTAAAACTAATCTTATGTTTGTGGGTGATGGCATGGGGAAGACTATGATCACGGGGTCTATGCGGGTGCCATCCCTACCTGGAGTTCCAAGTACATATGGCTCTGCAACTGTTGGTAATGCTCATCATAGTTCCTCTTTTTCTTCATATTAAGTTGGAATTTATTTCTTTGCCTGGGTTTGGTTTTGTTATTGTGTTTGATCATGGTGTGATTCCTGGCAGATTTTAGATGCCTTGAATTGAAATTGGAAAATATGCTCTTCCATCATGTTTTGATTATTACACATGGTTCTTGCAGACCACATCCCTCTGTGATTTTTCGGGTCAACTCTCTGCCCATATTCCCTCTTCTCTCACCTTCTGTCACTAATTCACCCCAAGATACATTAAAAGAGCTGTTAGAATCTTGAGCACCAACAAAGAAGTAGATGAGTAAGGTTTGCAAGCTGAATTTCATACACATGCTTTGGTTAATTTTCTTACTACATTGTTGATCTCTTTAATCGTGTTGTTTGCATTGGCTTTCCCTCTTCATGGTCTCAAAATATCATCCACCCCATCTTCCAATTGAAGGATATCTCTGATACAAATAATTACAGGAATATTATGATTGGGCGTGCCTTTGTCAAACTCTATGTTCTGGTCGTGAACTTGTGGCTTTCTCTACAATTTTAACATTCAATATTGCGATGAGACCATTCCTGAGAAACTGTCAACAATGACCGAGTTTTACGTCCAGTTTTTACAACAAAAATTGCGGCAATATCCCTTTATCAAATGTTGCATAAGGTTCTTCATTGCATCTCATTACCTAATGGATATGCAGTGCTTGTTATTGTTGTGAACTTACATCTTTATTTTAGGGTGTTTTATATACATCAAATCATATTTGAATTTATTGACAGTTGATTTGACTAAAGTTATGTAGAGTTGTTTGGTGACTAAAAGTTATGCAGAGTGATTTGGTGACCTTGATTATTGTAATTTGATACTATTTTGTTTTTACATTATGCATAGTTTATCCATGCACACATACTATCTTTTAACAAGTTTCAAGCAGGGTGATTTGCAAGGTTGTTTCATGGAAGATCCTAACAGTACTTTGGCCAATGGTGTTTATCCGGAGTCTAGATTTTCCCACTCTGCTACTGTTGTTGGGAAAATAATAGTAAGTATCTAAGGAACACCAGCTTATTTACAATAGACATGTGCAGGTTCTTGACTGGTGTAAAATTACATGTTTCTAAATCCCAAAATATTTTTTGATTTTTGGGGTAAAGACTTCTAAATTGCCATTAATCATTTACCTTCTGGCAGTACATATTTGGAGGGGATCAAGGAGGTAACCTGGCTAATGATGTGCAAATTCTCGATACATTGACTGGCAAATGGTAAGCTAGACGACTAACTGACAGACCTATCTCAGCTAAGCTGATTCGTATTTACCAGGGTTCATATAATTCTGTTATGCTGACAGGATTACTCCAATGGTTTTGGGAACCAAGCCATCACCTCGACGAGGCCACTCTGCTGTACCTCTGAACGATGATCGGATATTGATTCTTGGTGGTACTTCTGAACCAAAGGACACCATCTGGTTTCTAGAGGTTAGAATCATGTTGATATAATGCTGAACATCAAAATAACATTTGGTTTCTAGAGGTCAGAGTCATTTTGATACAACGTTGAACAATAAAATCTTTGTGTTTTTTTAATGAAAATTGAAAAGATCAATATTAACTTAATATACGATATGAGTAGGTTGACACTCCTTTCGTTAGAGAGCAGAAAGAGATACAAAGGAAGGAAGTTGTAGCTTGGAGCAAGTGTGCGATAGGTGACAGTCCTCAACCAGTGGTGATTAGTGGACCATCTGGTGTTGGTAAGGGAACCTTGATATCTAAACTCATGAAAGAATTTCCATCTACTTTTGGGTTCTCTGTAAGTCATACAACACGGCTTCCAAGGGAGAAAGAGATGGCTGGAGTACATTATCACTTTACCCACCGTGGGGTTATGGAAATGGAGGTCCTGCAAGGAAAGTTCCTTGAATCTGCAAATGTCCATGGCAATTTGTATGGAACAAGTATTGCAGCCGTGGAGGCAGTGGCTGATGCTGGGAAGGTAGACTTGATCCTTTTTTTCGTGACTTGTAGATAGTTTTCAGTAATGGATTCTTGAACTAATGTTGGCCATAGCAATTCTGTTTTAATTGTTCCTCCTTTCTGTTAGTTTGATTGTCAGCTAGGTGGTTTTGGTTTAGTTGAACCCCAACTTTCTCCTACATAGAAGCGTCAATTGCAGAGATGCATTTTGGACATCGATGTTCAGGGGGCTAGGGCTGTGAGGAACAGTACATTACATGCTCTTTTCATCTTTATCTGTCCACCATCATTTGATGATCTTGAGAAACGCTTGCGTGGAAGGTACATACAAAAAAAATCTGGTTTATGTTTTTTAGTGGCTTGATCATGCTTTTAAATTGTTATGGTAGAAGGTAAATAGTAAATACAAAATGTTAAAACTCAGTATCATGGATATGGAATTTGATAAAAGGTATTTTACTCCAGGGGAACAGAAGAAGAGGATCAGATCCAAAAGCGTCTGAGAAATGCAAAGGAAGAGCTCGAGCTTGGGAGAAACTCGATGCTATTTGACCACATTTTGGTTAATGATGACCTGGAGACATGCTATCAGAGTCTGAAGGTAGGTTACTTCTTGAGGCTTTGTTTGCATTAGAGAGTTTGATATTTTGATCTGAAGGAAAGCAAATTTTTTTAAATTCATTCTTTTTCATATGAAGAAAATTCTTGGCCTGAATGAGGGGTTCTTACCATTAGCAGCAGCAAATGATCTCCTCAAGTCCTGTAAGTACCTGTTTTATTTTCCTTGTAATTTCCATGTTTTACTTCATAAGAGGGTGGCCTGTAAGGTTTTACCAAATGTGGGTCGTTCTTTGGCATGCATAATAAACATAGCTTTGGTGGATGTCGAGCTTCTACCTGGCCATTCTGCATCATTAGTGGATCAAAAAGTAACAGTGTATGGGGGTATGACAGCAGATGGAAGAGCATCAAATAATACGTAAGTGAACATTTTCTGGACAATCGTCTTTCTCAGACAATTTCTTAACCCTGCTGCCTATGTGGGAATTCTTTGTTTCCTAAATAAAAATTTCAGGGCACTGATTTTTAAAACTCTTTGGGCTGCAGACATGTACTGGATGTGTCTTCCCTGGGAGGTGGAGCTCCAGGAAGAACTCGAGGCCTAAGACCTTATAGATTGGATAAAATTTCTTATCCTTACAGTTGTGTCAAGCAAGGAGCACAGTCAGCAGACTAGAAAAAGATTCAGTTTGAAGTTCTGGTTGCAAAAGACATGGAAGTTGGTCACCAGTAGAAATTTTGATGATATGGAGAGCCTGATTTTATCCAAATTTATACAACTTTTTAGATCTGGTGATCGTTAGATCTCATCAACTATTTATAAGGAAAAGTAGATCTATTGGGGCGTTGGCTTAGAAACCAGTACTGCATAACCTCATATTCAGATTAGGAATAGAATTTTAATAGGGCAAGTTTTGAGGCTTCTGTACTAGTAGGGATGAGAATTGCATGACAAGTCTGATTTAGATTGATGCTAATACTAACAGTAGCGATTTTTTAGGACCCTAAAGTTGTAGTTGAAGTTCTGATTTATTGCAGGTCCATGATAGATTTGGTTTTTCACAAGTGTAGATCCCAAGTGGTTTCACCATTCTTGATTCGTGCAAATTATATAATCAATTTTCTCTTTTGTAGACAGAAAGCGAGTCACTGGTTCTGATTTACGGTACTACCCATAGAAAAATATGATTTTTTGTTGGATGCATTTGGTTATTTATGCATCTTTGTTCAGACTGGCCTGTGAAGCCCTAGCAGATGTACTCTATTTTTCCCCACATTAATCACGTAATGATCAAGTGGAATTGATCTAGTAGCTAAGAATTTCAGCTACATTTATATTTCACATGAGGATGAGTATCTATCCCAGATTGGCAGTAGCCCATAATTTGATAGCCAGCTTGATGTAACCTCTTTTCACATGACATCCAAGTGGTATCAGGAAAGTTTTACTTTTTAATATTTGTTGTAAAACTTAGGTGTATTTTCTTCATTTAAAAATAAACTACATTATGCTAATGTGATGCCGGTTTGGCGAGGGTGAACTGTTTTGGCAATTCATATTTTTAAAGAACTGTGTTGTCGAGGTGGTGTGGCAAGCAGCAGGCATAGGCAGAGCTGAAGCAAGGATAGAAGAACCCGAGCTGAAGCAAGGATAGAAGAACCCATGTAACTCTGGTTGGTGATGTGATTATTTTCCCTTGTGACCTTATAATTATGCAGATAGCATGAAGAAAATTGCTTAAGAACAATACCAAAAAATGTTTGGTCATTTAGGACTACCATACAAAGGACATTCAAATTGAAGGATGCTCAAGTGAGTCAATATGTTACTAAATCATCTAAACAAAACAATCTAAAGCAAAGGACCAATTTATCTTTTTTGGCCTCCTCTAATGGTTTCCAATCGCTTGTGTAAGAAGAAAGACCAATTTAATTTTTTTGGGTTCCTCTAATGGTTTTTAATCACTTATGTGTAAGAGGAGTTGCCATTGCTTATACATCTATGGTTGTCTGATTCATAGCCCTTAGGTTTAGTTTAAGGGCTGCCTTTCATCCCAAAGCTTAGAAAGGGTTATCCGTCTCTCTTAATGCTTGACCGACAATAATTCCATATGTATTTTTAGGACATCTCTTCTGAGATGCATTTTTCTGACACAATTATCAGGCCTATAGTACTATATGGCGTTGAAATCTTGGGGTCTACCTCGTTACCACCTGATTGGGCTCAGGTTGAGACAGTCCAATTCCTCATGCTAAAGTGTATGATTTAGCATAAACAAGCATTTCCATAAGCCATTGTACCAACAGTTTGGCATTCATCCCTTTTGCCTTGAGAGCAGTTTTAGACTTGTCTTCTTTCTTCACGGGAAACCCTATTTGGAACTTTTTTCTTTTGAGATTGCCTCCACAGGCCCCTTTGTCTAGCGAATATGCTTCTTTTTCAGAGGCCTCTTCAGCTCTTCAATGAATGAGAGCCTCACTCTTTTTAGCTATTCTTAGATGCCCCTAGAAACATCCTAGCCCCTAAATGGAGATAAACCTCAGAGACATTACTTATATATTTGTTTTTAGGTCATGAGCTTATGTTATACCACAACCAAATAGAGTTTTTTCCTCATGTTGTTTGCTATCACTTAAGTTTTTATTATTTACTTCTATATTCAGTGTGTGGAGTATACAAGACAATCCATTTTTGCATGGAAAGCAGCGAGTTTTGCCATAGCTGAAACTGCAGAGACATTACAAGATGCAGACTGCTTACCTTGCAGTAAGAAATCCTTTGCCATAGCTGAAACTGCAGAGACATTACAAGATGCAGACTGCTTACCTTGCAGTAAGAAATCCCCAGCTGGTAAAGAAGAGGCCTCTGATAACTTAGACAGAGGTACTGATTATATGGGAATTTATAGTTCCAAGTACATGCTTCGAGGGTCATTTGAAAATGCCCCAGCTTCAACATTTGAAGGCATACAAGCAGCTAAGGTGGAAGAATTAGTGGACAAAATTCCCACTGTAAGATTGGAAAATCCATTTCAGTGTATTAACCTCTATTTCTCTTCATAGTGGACCTGGCCATCAAATCTTCCAACGTTGGACTAAAAATGCCCAACGACTTGCCTGCAAGTCTGCTCACTGACGGGGAGCTTATTCTTATGAGCAGACATTATCTCTGTCAAGGCCAAATTCATTTTACTAGTGGTCTGATTTCCTACTTGCAATGGGCTGGAGGTTGTCATCATTCCCTTGGCATATTAATCAATTTCAAAGTGTTGTAGCAGATTGTTCAGGAGGCTGAGTTAATACAGTGTGTGCTGAAGCGAGATTTCCAAGCTTGTAATATCTGTAATTTAATGAATTTATTTTCCCTTTTATCATTTGGAGAGAGTTCCAGGTTCCACACTAATCGTTTTGCTTGTAATATTCAAGATCATTCTCAAATAAAGTTCAGTTTTCTCTTAGATATCTATAGTTGTCATTTTTTTTATTTTCTCATGAAATGTTTGACGAAAGTTTGGTTCCTTGGAATATTATTTTGCTGAAGGTGTTCCCTTGGGTATTTATGAAAGTTTGTGCAACAACTGTTTGTTAAAAGGTGTCGAAGACAATTTAAAAACTGTGAAAAAATGGCATAAATTAGGTTTGGAATAGTACAAAGTTTGCATAATTGTTTATTAAAAGGTGTCAAAGAGAAAGTTTTAAAATTGTGAAGAAATTTGCATAAATTAAGAACATTATATATATATATATATATATATATATATATATATATATATATATATATTAAGCGATATTATCAGCCGCGATCATTATTATTATGGGTTGAATCAAACGTCAAATGTGAGATGGTAAATAGAGGAAAAAAAGGCTTACATTGGTTTATATTCCAAAGTTATGAATATTGATTTCATTAAATGAAACAGATTTGGACTATGATGTGTTCTTATAACTCCAATTCACTCCAATGTAGAACTTTTTTGTATAAATTTATTGAAATTCTATATCAATGGATTCATCAAATTATTTACAGTCGATCTCTTTCTAGCATCTTCCTTACGGCGTTCCCTTTGCAACATTAGGTACTAATTGCTAGTTTAACTTATTTGATATTATAATGTGTCATTGCAAAAGTTTAGAATTCCTTAGCAAAATATTACCTCAACAAATCAAACTTGTAAATTTTAATGGTTGATGCTAACACATCAACAAGAAATTTATAAAGTATCTATAATTATTCAAATTTATATCTTTTCAAGTGACGTATGGTTGATGATAACACATCAACAAGAAATTTATAAAGTATGTCTAATTATTCAAATTTATATCTTTTCAAGTAGCTATAATGATATAAATTTATATATTTATCATATTTAATTAATTGATCCTATTTATTATAAATTAAAAATATATTTTGGTGAATAAAATAAATAAATAAATCTATTAACAAAATTTTATTAAATAATTAAAAAAATAAATCCATTAAATCCGTAAAAAAAAAAAACTTCCAAATTGATTAAAAATACAAACACTTATTATATTATACAGGTTAAACAATAAAGTTCCAAATCGATTAAAAATGCAAGAACTTATTATATTATACTTGTTAAAAAATAGAGTTCCAAATTCCAAATTGATTAAAATATATCCTTTTATATCGGTTATAAAATAGCTTTCTAAATTGATTAAAATCCAAACACTCAATATATTACTTATAAAAAAAATTGGATTCCAAGGTGAGCTTTCTAATTGATTAAAATCTAAACACTTAATATACTACTTATATAAAAAAATAGAATTCCAAACTGAGCTTTCTATATTGATTAAAATCCAAACACTTAATTAATACTAACTATAAAAAAATTAGAATTCCAAAGTGAGTTTTCTAGATTGATTAAAATCCAAACACTTAATATACTACCTATAATAAAAAAAAAAAAAATAGAATTTCAAAGTGAGCTTTCTAGATTGATTAAAATTCAAACACTTAATATATTACTTATAAAAAAATAGAATTCCCAAGTGAGCTTTCTAGATTGATTAAAATTGAAACACTTAATATGCTACCTATAAAAAAAAAATAGAATTCCAAAGTAAGCTTTCTAGATTGATTAAAATCCAAGCACTTAATATACTACCTATAAAAAAAAATAGAATTTCTAAGTAAGCTTTCTATATTGATTAAAATGAAAACACTTAATATACTATCTATTAAAAATATATATCTCTCCAAAATGAGCTTTCTAGATTAATTCAAATCCAAACACTTAATATACTATTTATTAAAAATAGAATTCCCAAATAACCTTTCTAAATTGATTAAAATAGAAACACTTAGTATATTATTTATAGAAAAATGAAATGATTACAATATAACCATTAAAAAAATTAATTGACAACTTCTTTGAAATATTAATGAATATTCATAATGCAATGAACAACATATACATAAATTAAATTATGGATCAACAGCACATTAAATAATATCGAGCTCACTTCGAGCTCACTTACTACAATCCAAGTTCAAAGCATCTAAATGGACAGCAGAAATGAAATGATTACAATTTAACGATTAAAAAAATAATTTGACAACTTCATTGAAATATTAATGAATATTCATAATGCAACGGAGTAGCCTATAACGCGACCTTTTGAAAAATTGAGCTTTGTGACATGCCATGGAGATAGATCGGATGAGTTCGCTCGCAGAACATGGGGTTTACATTAGCCAACCTGATTTATATGAAGTGGCGTATAAGGCGACTTTTTGGAAAATTAGGCAAACGGATTTTTATTCTTTCTAGGTTGATGTAACAACATTACTCGGAGTTCTCGCCGTCACCAGAGGTCTCTTTCCCGTCGCCGTCCGTCGACCGCCGCTACGCCCTCGATTGTTCCACACCATTGTTTATTCCATTCTGCTCCGATTCTTTTAGGTTTCTAACAATGAACTGTTGTTCTACATTCGTAATGGAGTAAGAATATGCATCGACTGTTTGGAAACAATTCACAAGGGTGAAAGTGAGAAAATATTATTTTTTAATTATGGTTGACTTAACTCAAATTGGTAGTTTTGTTGTATTTATCTAAAATTCTTAACTTTAAAAAACACATTTTTTTGCATAGTTACTATTGCAAATTTATAATAAGGTCACAAAAATTCCAAGTGGGCTATTCTTGATGAGAAGGTTTGTATTATTTCTTATTTTTCTTTGAGAAGTTTGGTCTATTTTGCCAACTTTTAGTAACACTCAGAGAAGATCATGTTGTCGCGCTGGAAACTTTGAAGGATCATCGTCTACTGCCCATGGTTTCCATCACCTATTCTAGTTTCTATCACATCATCCCCGTCTAAAGCATTTCTAAATCTATCTACTCCCAAGATATATGTATCTACTACAGTTTTAGCATCAACATGCCTTCACACAATTGCTACACCAATTACACTTCTTTTGTCAACAAACCCAATTAAAGTTATGGCTTGTTTGACACTAACTATCTTTGCATGTGTTGGAGCTATCTCATATGCCATGACCAATTCCATTCTCACAACGTCTCCTTCAATAGTTCTTGGGACATAAATCAATGAAACTATAGTACCACTAGCTACTAATTTATTGTTAACACCAACTATTGTGGTTCCCACAATTAATGCGGTGCCCACAAGTGTAGCGAAAACTGCGATTGTACCAACAATGTAAGGGTCAACTATATTCTATCAAAGAGATGGCAGGTTTAGTTGATTTCCTCTTACTCTTCTTCTGCAATTTTCTGTCATTCACATGTCAAATACTGATAAAACAGATGGTGGATATTTAAAGGAAGGAGGAACTCATGAAGCTTCTGCACAATATTTGGAGGTAAAACTTACATATGCAAATGTTAATAAGATAGGTTTTTAGTAACTTCTTCACCAAAATCATTCTCTCATCTTTTTCTATAAATTCATTATTTAGATGGATATTTCCTTATTAGGGTTGGAATGTCAAGCTGCTTTTCAGAAACATTCATCGTAATTCAAAATTAGTTTTGGATCCTCATACATTCGATCCCTCTTGTTTTGATGTTAGTGAATGTGACATTCCTATGAATGTTGGATTTTAAGGAATATATATATATATATATATATATATATATTCCTAAAATCCAACATTCCTAGAAACATCACATTCACATTCCAAGGTTTACAATGGACATTAATGAAAATTTGTTGCTTTCACTGGATTATTTTCAAGATCGAAAAATATATTGTTTACTTCAATCGAATTAAGATTTATGTCTCTTTTGTTGTTGAGACCTCCAAAACAAAACATGTTTCTGCACTTTGGAAGTGGGGTCCATTCATTCTCTTAGAATGAACAAACAATGTTTTGGATGCTTATTGTAATCCACCATAATGTACGGGTTATGCTATAGGGTTGTGACATTGAGCTAACTCTGTTGAGTTATTTTTTTATTAAGTTAAAAATAGGGGTAACTCTCGTGGGTCGGACCAAATCCTTTGTCAAAGATTCATCATCATTTATTAATGAGTTAAAGGGCATGAGAATGGATCTCAATGATAATCTGGCCAGTTTCGATGTGATCTCATTATGCACTAATATATCCATTAATAAATCCATTGATTTCATAAATCATATTACCGATCCTGATATTTCCTTTTTAGTTAAGATTTGTCTAACCTCTACCTTCTTTAATTTTAAAGGGGAGTTCTATGAAAAAGCTAGTGGTGTCGCCATGGACTTCCCACTGTCCCATGTAATGGCTAATATTTTCATGGAGGAATTTGAATCCAAGGCCCTTTCCTCAGCTCTCTTCCAACCCAAGCTTTGGAAAATGTTCTTAGATGACACTTGCATCGTCTGGCCTCATCATAAAGAAAAGTTGGATGTTTTTTTCCATCATCTTAACAAATAATCTGACACCATAAAGTTCACTATGGAATGTGAAGTTTAAGGGAGCCTTCCTTTCCTTGACATTCTTATTTATATAAGGGATGATTGTTCTTTCTCCCATCAGGTGTTTTAGAAGAAAAATCACCCTAAGAAATATCTTCATGCCAGTTCGCATCATTTTCCTACTCAAAATCTAGGTGTTCTCAACACCTTAGCTACAAGAGATTTTAGAATCTCCGATGGTTTCCACCTCGAAGAAGTAAAATCCCACCTCCTGAATGTTTTTAATAAAAATGGTTATAGCAGTTTTCAAGGCGTTAGAGCTTTTCAAAAGGTAGAAAAAGGTCCTAAGAATGAAAATGTTCCTAATTTTTGGTTGTCTTGAGTGCACCTTCCGATCATTTAAGGAACCATAGATAAGATAGCTAGAATCCTAAAAAAGCATAATGTTTCTTTGACTTTCAAACCCCTTAACACTATTAGGAGCTCTCTAAGATCTGTTAAGGACCCTATAAACCCCAGAGATGGAAAGGGTGTTTACATCATTCCTTTCTCCTGTGGGACTCCATTAACTGGTGAAACTACTCGATCCCATTATGCGTGGTTGATACTCATCATTATGCTCATTGCATGGAAGGAACTAGAAGAGTTATAATTCCCATCAGTCGAACTAGATATATGTGAATCTGCAAGGTATGTATCTCTATGGTTTACTAAGGAGTCATTGTGTGCATAGGAGAACATAATTTTCTTCATTTTGATGCAGATAGATTAGCATATGGTTGCGAGCCAAATTTCATGATTGTCACCAAGTTTGTATGATTAATACCGCAACATCGCATATTTCAAAGCCGATTTTCATGGGGTATACATAAAGGCTTGCAAGGATTCAACAAAGTCCATGGAATCCTTTGACATGTTTGGTCACCAAGGAATACCTCCTCATCATAGTTCAACAATGGTCGGCAGAATGGATGACTGCATCCATCAACGACACTGGAGTAGAAGGGGACACTGAGCTGCATGCGGGTCCATGTGAGAAGGAAAAAGAGAAATAGAAAGAGACAGATAAAGAGAGAGAAAAAGACAAAGGAAAATGCACATAAGGAATAGAACCAGAACAAGAATAGGGTCACCAAGACCCTGCCAACAACATAGATATAGAGGATTCATCGTTCATCATCTGGAAGAGGGTACCGATAGTAACTACAATGACCCAAGGAAGAAGCAAAAAGAAGAAAAATCTAAGGATGCAATACCATTGGTCCTCATTAATGGGGACATCAACGAGATTGGTGAAAAAGTACAAAAATTCACACAAGATACATGGAAACAAATTGATGATCGGTACAAGACATTTTTAGCAAAATTTCTACAAGGTATTGTATAATTAAATACATTGTCAACAACAACAAAATGACAGGAGTAGCCAGCTAGACAATAAGAATAGAAAATTCAATCAACGCAGCCAGAGTGTCGAATAGAGATAACATTTGGTGTCATAATTTTGAAGGTACCAAGAGGATCGCTTCAGTTTGAAGCTACCAAAGATAAAGAGTGCACCAAAGGATGGGAAAGTCTAAATATGAACATTTATGTGCTGCTAATACAAACAATGCATTACTTTCACCAAGGCATCACAGAAGAAGTAAAAGGGAGAGAACATCACACTTCACAGTTAAACATGCAGGTGGAGAAGGAAATTGATCGAATGATCAAGGAAATATATGAGGCAAGATAGTAACAACAATAATCGGAAGAATCCATAGGAAAAACTAGCAGTGAGGTTTTAGACGTCAAGGTATTTGAAGAGGAAGCACCAGTAGACAAGGTTGTGAATCTATCCCTAGCAATCAAAGACTCAAAGAACAATATTTCAGAGTTGAAATTTTAATATGAGGTAAATATTATTGAGATAAAATTAATGTTGTAGTGAGTTGCACCACCGTAGGTGCATGAGGAGAGGGAAGCATATCTCAAAACCACACTGAAAGGCATATCTGACATTGTGGCAAAGTGTGTAATAATTACAATCAACTATGAGGACTTTAGCAATCTCACATAGGCTCGTCGGGATCATAGAAGGAAAGAATCTGCAGAAACAGATCAAATACCTTCGGTGTAAGGAGTATATTTTCATAGAGAATATCGAGCCATGGCAAGATGAGGCCATTCAGCTTTTACAAAATGTGGATGAGAAACTCAAGGAGCTCTGATGGAGAGAAAAAGAATTGTTGATGAATATTGTTGGGCCAACAATCGAGAAACTACTAGAAGAAGTGCGCCAAGAAGAAAAGAATATTGTAGAAATAATTTAGCCATGCAAGAAGGCCTACAATAGCATAGCAACAAATATCCAAGGCACAATATCTGAGTGACTCGGGACAAGTCACATGTGAGCGTTGGGGGATTGTTGGGTGTAGCACAACTTGGTCCAATTTTTGTCTAAAGACTCCATAGTTTGAGGAGCGAAGCAAGTCAAGTATGTCGCACATTGTATAGGGGCTTCAGGGTGGGTCTACGCCCCTCATTTTGTAACAAGTATCGGGTGTTATTCCATTGTTTTGTCCAACCCATGGTTTTGTAATAATGTATTAGATATATAATGGGATGTAATGTTGTGTCGAATTAATATAGGCATAGTTGATGAGCACAAAATTTTGTATTTTTACTCTTTAGTCTGTTTTGGGCATTAAGGGAAGACTCTGCACCTGAGTGCGTGGAGACCTTGGAAGAGTCTATAGTTGTGTGCGCAGACCATCTACAACTATGAGCACAGGTTGGCGAAGTGAATGTACTGAAGAAATTTATCATAATAAATAAGAAGAATATTTTGGCATATTTTGTGTTTGAATGAACTATTATATTTTCTTTTTATTTGTTATGCAAAGTATTGGTTTCAAGTTAACAATATGTTAGTATAGTTTTATATTTTTCTATAATATGTTTATGGGACGAAACAAGTAGTTATAATTCTTAATGTATTAATAATATGCATGTTAGAAGATTGACTAAACCCAAAAAAGTGAAGTAAATCCACCTTGTGCAATCCCTTAAGGTTGCAAAAACCTGGTTATCCAACCATCCATAGCCACCTCGGGTGAGACTACAACATGCTTGCAGGTCGTTGCCGAAAGGGCTGATGTCTAAGGGTTTTTTTGCTATGAAGTACAAGTTGAACTTGGGTTAAACCCGACTGAGCCAACACAAATCTATTTTAACACTGCCTTCTTGGGCCAAAGAAAATTTGAGAGAGATCAATGGGAAGAAAACATTTACTTTTATTTTATTTATTCAATTAGATTTTAGTTTGAGAATTTGTTTTCTCCAATTTTCTATTTTCAATTTGATGTACAATTTTAATTGATTTCAATTTTAACTTTAATTATTTTAAGCAGATAATTTTTTGGAATGAGATGAAGAAAAGGATTTAAAATGATGACATTTCACCAACAAGGAGGAGAAAAATATTTTTACAAACTAAAATTAGAGATTTTTGTCATTCTTCCAACAGGAAATCATGTTTATTAATTTGTATGCAAATTCCATTAATTTAATGACAAATTTGTACCAATTGTTTCATATTTTTGCACTTTCAATGGATATGAGAATTATTGTTCATTAGATAAGCGATCATATATAATAAAATTATAGATCTATTATTTAGTTCTAATTTTCTCTTGCGCGTAATCGAATTTCTGAGTAACTATTTACTGTGAATTTCTACATTTTTAAAATATATTTAATTGTTCTTGAATTATGTTAATTAATTCCATTATCTAATGACTTATCATTCGTTATTTGATATCTAGAAGAAAGCCTATATTGCAATAATTATATCAGTAATTAGAACTTCTTCAACAATTTTATATTTATCACAAAAACATGTTAAATCCACATTCTTTTAACCATTTTTACTCTTGATTTGAACTATGTCTATATTTGGTCCTTGTGTAGATAAGAAGGATTAGTTTTGTTTTACTGCTTGCATTTTAGATTATATTTACATTTAGAATATTTTCATCAAACATTACAAGTCTCCTTTTTTAATAGGAAACTCTAGTGTAGCTTGGTTGAGCCCTCAATCCAACTTAAGGGTTGCTTTGTTATAAGTGAGAAGCAAGAGAGTAAATCAAATATTTCCTTTTTCTTATAAAACAATTAGAAACATAATAAGTTAGCGGGGAGAAAAAAGGGGTAACTCAGCTCATTAGAATGAGTTAGAGTCACCATTATAAATGAATAAGAGTTTGATTAAGACTCTAACTAGGTGGTCTTCGCAAATATTGATGAGGTCATTTTTCGCCATCAATAAATTCATAATGAAAATGTTAAGTGATTATTTAAACATTTACTTGTTTATTAATTGCGGATTTTTTATTCGAAATTTGAAAAACAATTAATTAGAATGATATACAAAATAGTCACTTTAATGGCATCATTTGGAGTCTATAACAAAACCCATAATGAGATAACATTCCTATAGTTCCTAGTAGTATACAAGGGTAAGGGTGAGGGAGGAAGAGAAAAAGAAGAGATGATCAATTGAAGGAACTCAAAGAAAGAGAAACTCTTTGAATATTTGTTCTAATTATTGCATAGATATTTTTTTTTGCTTTAATGACTTATCTTTATCCAATTGGCTACAACTAGGGTGTGAAAAATTTTACATTATAATTCTAGCTATTAATAGGGCTAACCTACCATAACTGAAATCAAAGTTTAATTTAATGTCATATAAAATAAATATAATTTTTAAATTTACATTTATATATTTTTCGTATGCTTGATGGGGCTACATCTTCATCATGTCCAATATATCACATCAAGGAATGCATTAATAGAGCACCCAATCACAATATATCCAATACTTGATGGATTACATTTAATAAATATATATAATTTTATTTTTTAACTTATTTGATATTATAGTATGTCATTGCAAAAACCGAGCATTACTTAGCAAAATATTACCTCAATAAATAAATAAAGTAAATTTTGATGGTTTATTATAACACATCAACAAGAAATTTATAAAATGTCTATAATTATTAAAATTTATACCTTTTGAGGTAATTGATGGTTGATGATAACACATCAATAAGAAATTTATAAAGTATATGTAGTTATTCAAATTTATATCTTTTCAAGTAACTATAATAATATAAATTTACATATTTCCCATATTTAATTTATCCTATTTATTATAAATTAAAAATAAATTTTGATGAATAAATTAAATAAATAAATCCATTAACAAAATCTTATTAAATAATTTTAAAAAATAAATCCATTGGATGCTTTTATTAATCTTAAAAATATATTTCAAATTAAATAAAATGCAAAGAATGATTATATTATATTGGTTAAACAATATAGTTCCAAATTGATTAAAAATACAAATACTGATTATATTATACTGGTTAAACAATAAAGTTACAAATTGATTAAAATATATCTTTTTATATTCGTTAAAAAATAGGTTTTTAGATTGATTAAAATCCAAACACTTAATATGCTAGCTATAAAAGAAAATAGAATTCCAAAGTAATTAAAATCTAAACACTTGTATACAAAAATGAAAATCACTTACTACAATCTAGGTTAAATTGACCAAAGAAATCAAGGTATTACAATATAACGATTACAAAAATAAATTGACAACTTCTTTGAAATATTATTGAATATTCATAATGCCTAAAAAGTGATAAGAAAAATGTTTCAAAGTCAAGATAATTTGGTTTATTTAGCACTAACGTTAATTAACATTTAATCAAGATTTTGATTATGAGATTAAATAATTGGGTAAAACTCTATCGATTCATAATCTTTATATTTAGTGAATTTTTTTAACTAAACAAAAAAGACGAATCAAAATGTAAAATTACAAATAACAAAATACCTCAACTTACATTAACATTATAATATATGTTTAATTAATTAATATATATATTTAGTTAACTAACACATTTAAGTCAACTAATTATATGGGAAGGCTAGTGTCAATTATTTCCATTAGCTAATTTCCAAATACAATGAATAAATTAAGTCGCAAGAATGCTCGCTATGCAACCTTGTTTTTAAGAAAAGTTGTTTTAATTATTTTCTGTTTATTATATATATATATATATTTTAAATATTAGTCAATTTCATTCAGGTTTATTTTTATTATTTAATTTTTTATTTTTTAAAATTTTAAGAATGAATATTTTAAGTATAAAATATTAATAAAATTTGCTCAAAATTGTATTTTCTAATAAATCTAAATTTTGGAATCGAAAGTTTATAGAGTCATATCTTGAATTTTACTTAGCTAAAGGAGACTAAGGATGGGTAGTTTGAAAGCTAAAATCATGGAGAATATTTTGTAAATGGTTATATGACCAATTATAGTTATTTACTATGTCTAAATCTAACATAATTTGGAGCTTTGAATTTGTAACAATAATCTATTTTCTAAGTTTTATTTTTTGGAATTTGATTGGTTGAAAGTTTTCTTATTGCAAATTGATTAAAAGGGTACTTTACTGGGCCAAAAAATCATTGAGAGAGATCAATGCGAAGAAAACACTTTCTTTTCTTTTACTTATTCAATTAGATTTTAGTTTGAGAATTTGTTTTCTCCAATTTTCTATTTTCAATTTTATGTGCAATTTTTATTAGTTTTGATTTTAATAAATGATTTTTATTAGTGAATTTGTTGGAATGAGATAAAAAAAAATGATTTAGAATAATGATAATTCACTAGAAAAGAGAAGAAAGGGATTCTTCCAAACTAAAATTAGATATTTAAGTCATTCTTCCAATAACTTTATCTTTCTGAAGATTCTTTTGTAAATTATAAATAAATTTTATGAGAATGGGGAAAGGGTTTCTCTTCTCTGCAAATTGGAAGTTTTTTTTGCACCTTTGTATGAGGAATTCTTCCTATATATTAAGAGGAATACTCATTTTTCTCTTGTAGCAAAATTTATTATTTTGAAGAGATTTTTAGAGGTCTATTGAGAATTAGAGAAAAGAAAATAGGTTTATTAATTTTTATGCAAACACTTTTATTTGTAAATGAAAATTTCTTACATTTAATGACATTTTTGTACCAATTATTTCATATTTTTGCACCTTCATTAGATATGAGAATGATTTTTCATTAGATCAATGATCTTATCAAATAGAATTGCATATATGTTATTTAGTTCCAATTTTCCCTTGTGCTTAATCAAATCTCTGAGTAACTATTTACTCAAAATTTCATCATTTTAAAAATTGATTTAATTGTCCTTGAATGATGTGAATTCATTCCATTATCCAATGATTTATCCCCCATTATTTGATCTCTAGAAGAAATCATGTATTGCAAACATTATATCAATCGTTGGAACTTCTTCAGCAATTTTATATTCATTACAAAGACATGTTAAATCCCCATTCTTTTAAACCATTTATACTCTTGATTTGAATAATATCTATATTTGGTTCTAATTGATATAAGGTAGATTTTTTTTTTTACTGCCTGCATTTTAGATTATATTTAAATTTAGAATAAGTTCATCGCACATTAGAAGTCTCCTTTTTTAAGAGGAAACTCTAGTGTGGCTTGGCTGAGCCCTCAATCCATCTTAATGGTTGCTTTCTTGTAAGTAAACATCAAGAGAGTAAATCCAATATTTCTCTTTTTTTTTTTATTAAACAATTAGAAACATAATAAGTTAACAAGGATGAAAAAGGGGTAACTGACTCAGTAGAACCAGTTAGAGTTGCCATTATAATCGGATAAGAGTGAGACCCTAACCACATGGTTTTCTGAAATATTGATGAGGCCATTTTTCGCCATCAGCAAATTCATCATGAAAATATTAAGTGATTATGTATACATTTAATTTTTTTATTGATTTTGAATTTTTGTATTGGAAATTTGAAAAATAATTAATTAGAATGATATAAAAAGATATTCACTTTAATGTCATCATTTCCAAATAATAAAAAACCCATAATGAGATAACATTCTACAGTTCCTTGGCAGAGACATATTGGCAAAAAGGGAGAAGGAAGATAGAGGAGGAAACAAGAGATAACAACAAAGGAGCTAAAAGATTAATTAGCTGCATAGATACTTTAATCTTTTTTTAATGACTTAAATTTATCCAATTTGCCATAGTTCGTGTGACCAATTTTACATTATAATTTTTAGCTATTAACAAAATAACTCACCACAGCAA